>MU619772.1:0-175502 GCA_025201785.1 Xylaria longipes
TAAATTATATATTAATTATATTATTAAGCTTAAGTTTTTTATTGCGTTTAAAAAAGCTTATTTTATTATTTTTATAAAATTAAATATTTTAAAAAATTTATAAAGGTTAAAATTAATACTTTATAATCTATATATTATAATTTTAAAATTAAATATATAGTTATAATTACTAACGCTAATTTTTAATATTATTAATTTATTTAAACTTTAAGTTATTTAAACGTTAAAAACTGCTAAAAAAATAACCGTATAGTTAACTTTTATTAAAAATTAAATCTTTAGTTATTAAAAAAACTCTTTAAAGCTAATTTTAAACACTATTAACCAGCTTATAAAATTAAATTAAATATTAATATATTAACTAACCTTTATAAATAATAAAAACTAAAAACTTTATAAAATAAATAAAACATTAAATAAACGTTAAAAAAGTAAAAAAAAATATTTATAAAATAAAAATAATTTTATTATAAAAAATATAACTAATTTAATTATTTAAAAAAATACATAAAACTTAATATAATTATAAATATTAAAAAATCGTAGTAGTAATAAAACAAATATACCGCGCTAGCAATATTATAAACAGTACAGCAAAACCGGCTATAATATAAAAACTTATAATAAAAAAATAAAAATAAATAATAAATTAAAATTTAATTAATTTTTAATAATAACTATTTTAATTATAAAATTATTAATAATTAAACCTAATAAAATAATAAAAAATATATAACTCGCTTATATACGCAACTCGTTTATAAATTATATTAATATTAAAAAAAAAACACTATATAGTTTAAAAGCGCGTTAAATACTAAGTTTTTATAGCGGTTAAATAATAATAATAATTAATTAAATATTAACTTTTTTAAAATTTATAAATATTATATTATTATATAGTTATTACGTAATAAAATTAAAACAATATATTTTAAAAAAAAAATAATCCGTTTATTTATATAATCCGTTTATATATAAACTATATTATAATTTATATTATATATTAATAACTTTTAATTTAATTTATAAAATAAAAAAGTTTTAGCTTTAATATAGTTAATAATAAGCTGTTCTTTTACTTTTAAAAATAAATTATATATTTAATATTTTTTAAAGTATAAAGTAAAAAAGCGTGGCTAATAAATGTAGCGTTTATAACGCGTTATATTACCTAGCTTATTATTAAAGCTAAATAGTTTTATTAGCACTTGTTTAAACTATTAATAAGTTTTCTTTATAAGGTTTTATTAGCGTAAGCATAAAAGGTTTTAAAAGGACGGTTTAAGCTGTTTAGCTATAGCTAAGGTTAATTTAGCTTAAGAAAAAGTTAACTATTAAAGCGAACGTTAAAAAAAAAAAAAAAAAAGTATTATAAAGTATAATTTTATAAAACTTAAAAATAATAATCCACGCCTTTAAAATAAAGCAGGAGAAAGCTATATAAATTATATTATATATAGCTTTAATGTTAAATTAATTAATATAAGCTTAACATGCTTATATGCTTTTTAAAAAGCTGTTATGCTAAGTGCTTAATTAAGCTACTAGGATTATATATATTATTATATTTTACTTAAACTAGTTTTATACTTAATTTCTTTTTTTATAAGTTAAAATTCTATATATTATTTATTATATAATTTTTATTTATTTATTATTATACTTAACTTAGTTATTATATAATAATTTTTTAACTTTTTATTAAAGTTATTTATAATAAAATTTATAATACTTTTATAAAAAATAATTAAAGCGTATATTTATAAAACTAATAATCTTTATTAACCTGTTAAAATATAGTCCGAAAATAATTTAGTATAAAAATAATAAATAAAAGCTAAAATAAATCCTAATATAAGTTAAAGTATTATTATAGCTATTATTAAAGTTAATAATAGTAGTAAAATTAACTTAGCTATATTTTAATTAAAATATACGGAAATAATTTATTATATAAAAAAAATTAAAATAATATAATAAAATTAAAAAAAAACTTTTATATTTAAAAATCTTTTATAAAACCGTGTTAATAATAGTCCGGGATTTTAATAAATATAAAATTATTAAAATAACTATAGCTTTAAAAATTAAAAACATTTATATTATTTTAATTAAAAAAAAAAAAAAAAAAAAGTTATAATAACTTAAACAAAAGTTATTATAGTTTAAACCTTTTATACTTTTTTTAAAAAAAATATTATTAATTTATAATACTTTTATATTATAAATAAAACTATAATAAATTTAATATAAGTTATAACTATAAACTAAATTTTAATTAAATATTTAAGTTTAATTATTTAAACTTAATAATAAATTTTATTTATTTAAAATAAACAAAATAAATAAATAAATTAAAGTTTATTTATAATAAAACTAAATAAAAGTTTTAATATAATTTATAAAAAGTTTTTTACGTTTTTAATAAAATAAATCGCTTTTATAAAAAAGTATTTTAAATAAAACTTTAAAATATATTTAAAATATAAACAGGTTAATATTAGTATAACTTTAAAATATTTATTAATTAGCTTATTTAAAAGCTAATATTAATATATAGCTAAAAAAAACTAAACAAAAAAAAAATCAATATTTTAAAAAATTTAATTACTATTTTATTTTTATTAAAAATTAAAAAAATCAAAAATTTAAAAAAAAATAAGCTATATTTTTTTATTAAAAATTATTTAATTTTTAAAAAAAAATTATTTTAAACTTTTATTATTTATTTTTACTTATTAAAAAAATATAGTTAATATAACTACTTAATAATAAAAGCTTATAAAAAATCCTATATATTTTAATCCTTATAAATTAAATTTTACTTAAAATTAAAATAAAAATAACTATAATTTTTTATAAAACTTTTAATAATTTTAATATTTTAATAATAAAAATTATTATTAATAAAAATAAAAATATAAGTTTATATTTTATAACTATATTAATTATATTAAATAATAATTATAATCTTTTATTAAAAATAATAAACTTTAATTAAATTTTAATTAAAATTAAATAAACTTTAATTTTTATAAAAATAAATATTAATAAAATTATAAAAATAATTTATAATAAAACTATTTTTTAAAACTTTATAAATATTATAATTATAACAAAAAAAAATATTTTAATTAAAACTATTTTAAACTTAAAAAAAAAAAATTTTAAAAATAAAAATAATTTTAAATAAAAATAAACCTAATTATTATAAAAAATAAAATTATTTTAATTTTTTTTAATTTAATTTATTTTATTTAAAAAATAAATATTTTAATTTAAATTAAAAAAATAATTATTAAATTTAAATTAAAATATATATTTTAAATTAAATTATTTATTTTTTATTTTAATTATATTACGTTTTTATACTTTATATATTATTTATATTTTTAATTTTAAAAACGTTTTTTTATATATTTTTATTAATTTAAATTTATACGCTAAAATTAATTATATTAATTATATATTTATATTATATTATAAACTTAAAAAAACCTTATATTAAACTTATTTTTTATAAAATATAGCTATTATTTAATTAATTAGTTATAGTATTTATTAAATATTATACAAATTAATTAATAGCTGTAAAATAACGTAAAAGTTCTGGCGTACTTATATTATAATTAATAAAAATAATAATTTAAAATCTAACCTTTTATTATTATTTTAAACTATTTTAAAAAAATTAAAATATTATTTTAAATTTAAGTATAAATTAATAATACTTTAAGTTATATATATTTAATTTTAAATTATTATTTATAAATAAATTTATTTATATATATTATAATAAAAAATATTATTAAATATTAATTTAATTATTTAAACTTATATAGCTAAAAAATTTTTTATTATTTTAAAATTAAAAAAATTTTATTATTATTATAAAACAGTTTTTTTATTTAAAAAAAATTTTTTAATATAAAAAAGCTAATATTTTATTATATTTTAATTAAAAAAATTTAATAATTAAATTAAAAAAAAAATATTATATTATTTTATTATTTAATTTATTTTTTAATATAAAATAAATTTAAAAAATTATATAAATAGCTAGTTAAAATAATTAAAAATATAAAAATATAAAAATTAAAAGGTTTTACTAACGCTTTAATTTTTTTTATATTTAAAAAAAAATAATATTTTATAATTTTATATTAATTATAAAAAACTTAATTATATTATAGTAAAAAATTGTTTTATTTTCCCTTTTATATTAAAAATACTTAATAAAATCATATATATTAAAGTTTTTTTTAAAATTAACTTTAAAAACGTTTATTATAAACTTTATATTTATATTAAAAATCAATATAAAATAGCTTTTTATACATGTTATAATTATTATAAGTTTTTAATAATATTAATAAGTTTATATAATACTTTTATTATTTTTTAAAACTATATATAAAAAATATTTAATAATATTTTAAATATCTTTTATATTATATTTTTTAATAATATATTTATATTTTTAATAAACATTAAAGCGTATATATATTATATCCGAAATATTATTAAAAAACTATAAAAAGTAAATTTATACGCTAAACTTTTTAAAAATTAAATTTTTAAACTATATTATTTTAAGCAATAATATTAAAATAAATTTAAATTATATTTAAACTATTTAAAATTAATACTTTTTAAGCTTTTACTATAAACTATAATAATCTTTAAAGTTTTATAACTTTTATTATTATTTTATTAAAAAGTTTTTTTAAATTATAGTATTTTTTATTTAATATTTAAAAAAAAACATATTTAAAATAAAAACAAATTAAATTTTACTAAATAATTCTACTATAAAAGCTTTTAAATAGTTTTAAAATTTATTTAAAAAAGCTATTTTTTTTATATATTTTAATTTTAAAAAACAAATATTAATAAAAATTAATATTTTTAATATAACGTTTATAAGTAGTTTTTTTTAAAAAAACTTTTAAAAATAATAACAACTAGTTTTATTTTATGTTTAAAAGTTTATTAAACAAAAATTAAAATATAATACTTTTAATTAAAAAATATTAACAATTATAAAATATTTTAAATATTAGCAGCATTATTTATAAAAAAATAAAATACTAATTAAAGTCTTTATAAACTATAACAATTTATAAATATTTATAAAAACCTTAAAGCTAAATAAAAAACAAGTTAAATAGTATATATATTTAGCTTTATTTAATTTTATTATATAATATAAGCTAAGCAAGTAAAATAAAATCAATATTATTTTAAAAAAGCTTAATTATATAAATAGTACCCGCTTTAATACTAATTAATTTTTTATAATAAAAAGAAAAATAGCTATAATATAAATAAAAGCTTAAAATAAATTTTTAAAAATTTTAATAAAAAAGGTTTTTGTTATATATTTACTCCGTAAATATATTATTTTTATATAAACAATTATACGTTACCGCGTATAAATAACTATATATAATAAAAGTTCTTAAGCTTAAAATATATTTAAAAGTTTTTAAAAGCTTATTAAAAAAATATAAAAATATAACCTTAAATATTATAAGCTTATAAAATAAATTAATAAAAGATTACTTATAAAATAATAATAGTTAAAATTAAAACTATTATTATTTTATAATAAAAAAGTTTATATTTTTTTTAAAAAATTACTTTATTTTTAAATTATAAAACTATATTATAATAATATTTTTATAAACTATTTTAAAAAATATTAAATATAAAAATTAATTAAACAAAAATTTTATTAATAATATTTAAAAAAAAAATATAAAACTATATAAAAAACTATATAATTTATTTTAAAACTAAAACAAAATATTATTAAAAATATAATGAACTTAATCTATTATTAATACTATTTATATTAATAAAAAAATTATTTATAAATTTTATTATAAAGTTTTTATTAACCTTTTATAAAAATAAAATAATAAACTTTATTTTTATTATTATTAATTAATTTATAAAAATAATTTTATTATTCCTTGTTTTTATTATAATAATAGCTATAAAATTAGCTATATTATTTTATTAAAAAATAAAATATAAGTATAAATTATTTATTAGTATAATTTTTAATTAAAGCTTTATTTTTATAAGCAAATTTTAGTTATATTTTTACTACTATATAAAAATTAAACAATAATTATTAATAGCTTTTTACCTTAAAACTAACAGCTAAATAAAAAAAAAATTTAAATAATTAAAGCTTATTTATATTATTTTATAAGTATTAAAAAAATAAATTAACTTTAATTATTATTATAAGCTTATATTACTATAAATTTAGCTATAAATAATATAATAAACAAAATATTATTTAAAATATTAATAAAATATATTTTTAAGTTTTAATTATTTGTTAAATAAAATTTTATATTAAAAAAAGTACTAGTAGTATAAGCTTAAATTAAATAATTAAAAATAATTCGCAAAACTTTAATAAAATAATAATAAAATATAAACAAAAAATATATAAGTTATTATAATATCAAATATAAACTAATAAAATATAAAGTTAATTAATTAATAATATTATTTATTAAAAACTTTAAATTTAAATATTATAAATTAGCTTTTAAGTTTATTAAACTATTTAAAATTATTAGCTAAATAAGTTTATAAATATATTATTTTAATTTTTTTATAAAATATAATTGTTTTTATAATATTTTTTTAGTTTAGTTATTAAAGCTTTAAAATTTAGCTTTTAATTAAAAAATACTTTTATTAAACTTTAAAAATATTAATAATAAATAAAAACTAAAAAATATAATAAAAAAAATAATATATAAAAATTAACTATATTATAAAATTAAATAAAAAAATTAACCTATTAAATATAGTTAATTAATAAATATTAACTATTAATATTATAGCCTTTAAAATAGTTAAAACTTTTAAAAAATAAAAAAACAATTATAAAAAATAAAATAAATATAAAAAAACAGCTTAATTAATCCGGTAATTTAGGTTTAAAATAAGCTTAAAGCTTATAAAATCTTTTTTTAATTTATTTGTAAAATATTAGCTATAGTTAAAAAAACTAAAAAAATTACTTGTTAAAAATTAAACCTAATATTTTAAAATTAAAAATTATATATTTTATTATTAAACTTTAAATAAAACAAAACTAAAACTAAACTATAATAAAATAAATTATATTTTAATTTATTATTATTTTTATAATAATATTTTAATTATTTTTATTTAATTTATTTATTATAATATTTTTTATTTTTATTATAAAAATATAAACAGCTAAAAACTAAACAAAATAGCCGGTGTTTAATAGCTTGGCGTAAAAAATAATTTAGTAGTAATAAATAATATATTAATAATTATTTTAAACAAGTTAAAAAGTAGTATAAAAAAAAACTAAAATAAAAAACTTATAATATTAATAATAAACGGCTAAATTACTTAAAAGCGAAGCTAGCAACGCTTTAAAATATAAGCCTTATATTTAACTTAAACCTTTTAAAATAATTATAATTAATAATAAAATAAAACAATTTTAATTTTTATAATAATATTTTTATATTTTTAACTATATTAGTTAAATTTTAAACCGTGTAATAAATAAATAATAAATAAGTAAAGCTTATTAGCAAATAAAATTATATATTAATAATATAGCTTTAATATTTTATTAAAATTTCTTAAACTATAATACCGTTTATATTATAAGCTATAATATTGTTTAACTTGTTGTTACTTTTATATTAAAAGTTAAATATATTAAAAAACTAGTTTAATAATTTTTTAAAATATATAATGTTAAATTAAAATATAGTAAAAAGTTTTTAAAATTAATAATAATAATAATATAAAATAAAACCGATTTTATTTATAAATATATAAATATTATAACTATTTTAACAGCTAATATAGTTTAAAAAACTTAAATTAACTATTAAATAAAAAGATTTAAAAAAAAAACCTTTTTTAAACTAAAATATGTTTTAAACTTAATTAAAACAGCTTTAATAAATAAAAATATTATATATAATTAAAAGTATTTTATAATAATTAAATTTATAGTTATAAACGTGTTTAATTTAATAGTAGTAGTAAAAAGGTATAATAAATTAAAAAAAAAATTTAAAAATAATAATTATAAAATAAAAGCTAGTAAAAATAAGCGCGAAAATAAACGGTAAAAAACTAAAATCGGCAGCTAAAAAGCTATAAAAAATAAAAATCTAATAAAGTTAACCGAAAAAAAAAAAAAAATTTAAAAAAAAAAAAGCGCACTTTTATAAACAAATATATATATATAAACCCTGCGTAATTAGTATAAAAAATCCTTAAATTATATACTTATAAATAAATATTAAATATTTATATATTAAACACGTAAATATTACTAATTACATTAATTATATTATTTATTATATATTATTATTTTTTAATTAGCTATAAAAATATATAAATTAAAATTAATTTATATAAAAAAAAAATATAGTTATTATATTAAATGCTTAGCTAAACTATTAAAACTATATATATTATTATATTTTACTTAAACTAGTTTTATATTTATTTTTTCTTTTTTATAAATTAAAGTTTTATATACTACTTATTATATAATCTTTTTTTACTTATTATTATATTTAATTTAATTACTATATAATAAAAGCTTTATAAAAAGCTGGCTTATTAATAATCCTTTAATATTAAATAATATAAATAAAGTTTAAAAAGTTTTAAAATATTTATTTTTAATATATATAATTCTTTAAATTAATATAAAAACATAACTATAATATTAAATTATATATAATTTTAAATAATAATATATTAAACTATAAAAAATAATATAAAAATAATTTTTTTAATTATAAGTTAATTTAAAAAATAAATAAAAATAAAAATAAAATATATAAATTTTAATAAAACTTTAAATATAAAATATAAATATAAAAATAATTATAATAATAAAATAATAAATAAAATAATATATTTATATATAAAATAATAAAAAGCTTAAAGTTTAAAAATTAAATAAAAGGTTTTTTATTTTTATTTTATTTTTTAAATATTTTAATAAAGTTTATTAAAAAAAATTATAAAACGTTTAATTTAATATTTATAATAAAAGTTTTAATTTTTTATAGGTTTTTATTTAAAAGCTTTTATAATATAATTAATTTTATAATATTAATATAAAAATAAAGCTTATATAATAAATTATATATATTTATATATATAATATATTATGTTTTTAATAATTAATATTTAATTAAAAAAAAATAATGAAAATTAACTTATTATATATTTATATATTTAAAGGTTTATTTAATTTAAAACTAAAATTAAAAATATTATATTTTAATATATTAATTAATAAAAACTATATTAATAAAGTATAAAAATATTATAAAAATATTCTTGCTGCAGAAGGCTAAGGGGTAGCCCTCCGAAGGAGGGGTACACCCGGCTAAAGCTACTACGTGGCTGGTATGGCTTAGTCTATAGATTAGATAGCCTTTGGGATCAAGGCTAAGGCTAGCGCCTGCGGCGCTGCCAGCTTTGATCCTTTTCTTTTAATTTACATTACACTATTTAAACTTAATATTGTTTTACTACCCTTAATAATCTTTATTAATTATATATTAAACATATTTTTATAATATTTAAAATTAATATTTTTATTTTAAAAATATTATAATAATATCTTTTATTTTATAATATAATTATATTTAAAACTTTATTTTATTTTTTTATATTATTAAAAAGTTATATTATTTTTTTATAAAAAGCTATATTTTAATAATATTTTAAAACTTTTTACACTTTATTATATAATAATAACAACTATATAAATAATAAAAGCTAGGTGTTAATACCTTGTTTCTTTAAACTATAATCTTTTATTATATTTATTAAAGGATTTATATATAAAAACCTTTTATATTAGCGTATAAAAAACGTTAAAAATAAAAATTATGTTAAAAATAAAATTAAGTTTAAGTTAATTAAAATGTTTAATAATATTAGCTTTAAAAAAAACTAGGTTATATTTTATATTAAAATAAAAAATATTAAATCTTTAAATTAAAAAAAAGTTTTAAAATAAAAAATTTAAAATATTAATTATAAAAAATAAAAAATCTTTTATATAAAACTTTTTTATATATAATATATAATATATATATTATTAAACGTTAAAGTTTTAAAAAATCGGTTTATTAATTAATTAAAACGTTTTTAACATGTTTTATTATTTTTAAAATAATTTTTATTTTTAACGCTTTTTATATATTAATATAAAAGGTTTTTATAAGTAAATCTTTTAATAATAACGTTTTTTCACGCTTTAACCTTTAATATTAACATAACTTTAAAAAAACTACACTTTAATAATAACTTAAACTTTTTAAGCTTAAAAAGCTATTAACCGCTTTTTTAACGGCCGTAAATTACTATTATAAATATAATATAATAAAATTATGTAATTTATTTTTAACGCGTTAAAGGTTAGCCCGGTAAACAGCTTAGGCTTAATAAGCTATACGGTTGTTTATAATAAGTGCCCTGGGCTATAACAAGATTTTATTATATCCTTTAAAGAACCGGGGGCTATGTTTAACGAGGGGATGGTGAAATTAGCTAAGGAGATCTACAGCGACCTTATGCTGTAGTTAATATATTACAAGTACGTGAACAAAGCTAATCCGTTGTTATTTATTTACTTTATGCTTTATTTACAAGGCTTATTTAATATTAAAGTTTTAGCTTTTTAGGTTAAAATAAATTATATTAAAAAAGCTAAGCATGAGGTTTTTATTAAATATTTAGCTTAGTAAACCTTAATAAAGCTAAGAATTATTTAAAGGTTATTTTATTAATATTTTTAAAATATTTTATATAATATTAAATTAACCGGTTATAAGTTAACTATTAAACTTAATTAAAACAATAAAAAAAGATTTATATAAAATTTATTTAGCTTGCGGAAAAATTACTATTGTTTATTTTATTAAACTTAATATTATTTAAGTTTATTAAAAATATTTTTTTGTTTTTTAATTAAAATTACTAATAAGTTTTTATATATAATAATCTTTTAATAATAAATATTTTAGTTAATAAAAATAAATTTAAGATTATAAATATTATTAATAAATTTTTAATAATAGTTATACTTTTTAAAATAAATTTAAATATTTTTTTTAACTATAAAGTTTTTAACTTATAATAACTAGCATAATTATATATATAAGCTATTATTATAAGAAATCTTTTAAGATAAGTTTTAAGTTATTTTTAAAATTAAGAAAAAATAATTAAAGTAAAACATAAAGTTTAACTAAAGTAATATAAAAGATTAACGTAATTTTTTAATTAATATTTTAGCGTAACGTGGATAAATTATTATTTAAAAAGGTTTTAATGTTAAAAAGTAGTATAAACTAGTTAAAAGCGTGGTTTAACAAATAAGCAGTAAAACTTATTTAAAGTAAAATAAATATTAAAATTATATATTAATTTATTTTTATAATTTTATTATACTACTATTAATTAAAAACGTTTAACTATAATTTGTTTTAAGTTAGTTTTATTATTTATTTAAATTAATAATTAATTTAATAAATTAAAAAGTAAAGTAAAAGCTAAATCTTTAAAGGATATTTAAATATTTAGTAAATGTTTTTATAAAATATATAACCTTATATAAGTTATTTTTTTATAATTTAAGCTTTACTACGTAAAGCTATAAATAAGTTAAAAGTTAATTATAACTTTTAAAGCATTAATTTAATATTTTTAATAGTTAAAAAATAATAATATGTTTTAATTATATTTATAATAATATTATAAAGCTTTTAATTATTGTTTAATATAATAAAATATGTTTTTTACGTAGCGTTAATAAACTTATTATAATTTTACTAGCGTTTATATTTAATTTTAAACTTTTTAACCGCTATAAATTTTAACGATAAAATGCTACGTTTATTAGCTAAAACATATATTTAAAAGTAGTAAATTAAGTTTAATATTTAAATTTTTAGCGAAAAAGTATAATTAAATAAACTAAAAGTTTTTTTAGTTTAAAATTTTAGCTAAGAAATTTTTAGTTATTTAAATAAAGAAATTTGTTTTTTTATTTAAAAACTTTTTTTATAATTATTAGCTTTTATTATATATATATAGTTATATTAAATATTTTAATATAAATAAATAATAATTAATTATCAAATAAATATATATAAATAAATCTACTTTTTATTTTAAACATAAATAAATATATAATTATTATTTTTCTGTATATATATATAAACTATTTTATTTAATACTTTTAATATATTTATTATTTTTAATATATTTAAAGTTACAGCTAATAGTTTTAATAGTAAATAGTTACCCCGTATATATAAGTATAATATATATAGCTAAGTTGTAGCTAGTGCTATAGCTTATTTATATATATATTTATTTATAAATTATTTAAATAACTTATTATTAAAAATTAAAACCTTTAAAGCTATTTTTTTTTCTAGCTTATAATTAATATATAAATTTAAAATTTACTGTATAAAACTATAAATATATTTTTATAACAATTATAAGCTTTTTTAAATATTATTAATAATTAACTTATTATATTTTTTTTTATTAAATAATTTATATTAATAAAATAAAACATTTAAAGCTAATTTATTTATATATTTTTATATAAAATAACTAATTATATTTTTTAAAAGCTTATAAACGTTTTTATAAAAATTTATATAATAATTACTTTATATAACTACTTTTATTTTTTATTTTAAAACTTTTATAACTTTTTATTTATATTTAACTTTTTAATTAGTTTATTTACTTTTTTTTTAAAAGTATTTTATAATATACTTTTTATATAAATTATATTTATTTTAAACTTATAAATATATCCTTTTAAATCTTATAAATAATTTAACTAATTTTTGTTTAAATATTTTTTCGCGGCTTTTTACCCGCTTTTAATTTTAATTTATTATTTCCGCTTTTATACTTTAAAATATAAAACGTTGAATTTTATACTAAAAATTATTTTATTTTAACTTATAATTATATTTTTTTTAATAACTTAACTATAAGCTAAGTTTATTGTTTAATATATTTAAAACTTTATTTAAACAATTATTTAAAACGTTAAAAATAACCTTTTAAACTAATTTACAGCTAAAATTATTTTAATCTACTAAAACTATATAAATAAATCACTTAGTTTTAAACTATTTTAAATAGCTATATTACTACTATTTTTATATAAAAGCTTTATTTTATTTTATTTAACCTTTTTTTTTTTTTAGCTTAGCTAAATTTAATATATAGCTATTTTTATTTAAAAATAAATTATATATTAATAATAATATAATTACTTTAAATAAAGCTAAATTTATTTATATATATAAAAAACTTAATAAATAAAACTTTATTATAATTATATTAAGATTTAATTAAATTTATAATAATTTTAATAAAATTATAAAAGTATTATATAAACTTAAATTAAAAAAATTAAAAAATAATTATATAATATATATATTTTTTATAATTTAAAAAGAAATAATTAAAATATAAATATTTTAATATAATTTAATATTTTTTATATTTAAAATCTACGCGCAGCTATTTTTAATAAATTATAAACTAAAATTAATAATTATAAAACGTTTTTTAATAAATATAATATTTTTATTAACTTTTTATTTTATTTTAAAAATAATTTTAAGTAAAAATATAAACTAAATAACTAAAATTATAAATAAATTAATTATTTTAAAAATACTACGCTTATAAAATTAAATAAAATTAAAATTAATAATATTATACCTATTAAATTAGCTTTAAAAAAATCTATAAACGTTAACCTAGCTGATTTTTTTAATATTATATTTATTTAAACATTAAAAAATTAAATAATATTTAATTTTATACGTAAAAAAAAATAAAAGCGTTCAAACAACTATTATTATAAAAAATATAGCTTTACTACGTATAAAATAAAAGCTTATAATTTATTACTTTATAAAAACTACGTATAATTTAAAAATAAAAATTATAATAATTAAGTTTTTTATATAATAATAGTTTGTTAATATTTTATACTTAATTTATTATAATAAAAAAAACTAGAAAAGTAGTTATAGCTAACAGCTTTAGCAATAAATAATTAACCTGTATATATAAATATAATATATATAGCTAAGTTATAGTTAATGTTATAGCTTACTTATATATATACTTATTTATAAATTACTTAAATAGCTTACTGTTAAAGATTAAAGCCCTTGAAGCTATTTTTCTTTCTCCAGCTTATAATTAATATATAAATCCGGAATTTACTGCATAGAACCGCAAATACACTTTTATAATATTTAATATATTTATTAAAGTTTTAGCTTTAAAATAGCTAGCGGTTTATATTTATTATAAAACTTTTTTAATTTTACTTAAGTTAAAAATTATTATTATAAAACTTTTTCGATTTTACTTAAGTTAAAAATTATTATTATAAAACTTTTTCGATTTTACTTAAGTTATAAATTATTATTATAAAATCTTTTCGATTTTATTTAAGTTAAAAATTATTTTAAAAATTTTAATATTATAATATATTTTTTTAACTTAAAATAAACATTAATAATTATTTATTATAATTAATAAATTATTTTATATAGCTTAGAAAACTTTTAAAAAATAACGCTAGCAAAGCTTAAGCTAAGTTTTATTTTTATATTTATTAATAATTAATAAATTATTTTATATAGCTAAAAAAGCTTTTAAAAAATAACGCTAGTAAAATATAAGCTAAGTTTTATTTTTATATTTATTAATAATTAATAAATTATTTTATATAGCTAGCTTTAGTTTTAACTATATAAAATATTTAAAAAAAACTTTAAGCTTAATAAACAAGTTTTTATTATTATTTTTAATAATAATTATATTAATTATTTTAAACCTGTTTAATTTTATATTTATTTTAATTTTAAATATTTTTTTATAATCTTAAATATATTAAATATAAATTAATAATTAATATAAAAAACAAACTAATTATTAAATTTATATAAAAAAAATTTATATAAATAATATAATAATTAATTATTAAATTTATATAAAATAAGTTTATATAAATAACATAATGATTAATAAATATATTTAATATAAATAATAATAATAATAATTATTAGCTAGTTAAATAAATTATATTAATTATTTAAGCCCGATTTTTATTTTTTAATATAGATTTATTTAAACTTTTATTAAACAAATAATATAACTGTTTAAAAAATAACTAATATATTTTTATTTTTTTTATTAAGCTTTTATAGCTGTTTAAAAAAAAACCTAATAAATTATTCGTATTTTATATAGTTATTATTTTAATTATTATTTTAATTATTATTTTAATTATTAGTTATAGTATTATATATATTTAATAAATAATAAATAATAATTAATAAGTAGTAAATAATAATAATAAAAAAGGTTTTATTAAATAAAAAGTCTTAAAAACTTAAGCTTTTTTACCCCTTAGTTAAAAAACCTTTAATATATAAATATACTTTTATTTAAGCTTTTTATAAATTTTATATTTTTTTTTATTAAGCTAATTATTTATATTAATAATTTTTTAAATAAGTAGTTAAAAAGTTAAACAATATAGTTTTTTTATTTATTTACTAGTGTTAGTTCTAGCTATATTTTATTAAACAGTTTAATTAATGCTTTATTAACTACTTATATATTAACCGGTTTAACTAGTAATGTTATATTTATACTTTTATTTTAACTAAAACTAGTTTTAATATAAATAAACATAAGTAGTTAAAATAATATAAGTAATAAACTATAAACTTTATAACTTTAAAATCATTATTTTTAAAATTAACTATATTAAAAAACTTTGTTTAAGATTTAATAAATAGTTAAGCTAATATGTTTTATATAAAAAAGTATTTATTTTTATATTATAAATAAATATAACATTAAAATAACTTAACTAAGGATAAATAATAGCTTTATATAGTTAATATATATTAAAAGTATAAATAATAATGTAGTTTAAATATTCATTAAAGGATAATAACTTAAAAATAATATTAAATAAAGTATAGCTTATAAGATTTATATTGTTTATTTTTAAAAAAATTAATTAAGTTTTACCTATAATTTATTCTTTATTTTATAAAGCTATAAAACGATTTTATTTTATTAAATATATATAAAACAAAGTTAACGTTAAAATAGTTTAACTTTTTTTATATGTTGTTTTAATTAAATATAAACTATATATCATTATATAACTTATATAAATATATAATAATATAAAAAGTAATATATAAAAAAAAACTAAGTATTTATAAAGCTTTTATTAATATAACTTAAAAATAAAAGTTGTTTAAGCTTAATTATTTGTTATAATTATTATATAAATAATATTAACTTATATAAGTTTTTACTTATATAGTTTTATTTTGTTTTATTAAAAAGTAAAAATATATAAAAAGAATATATAAATAGCTTTATAAAAGCTAATAACTAGGTTAAATGTTTATAACGTTATTTATAATATTATTATAATATAAATTTAAAAATAACTTTAAAAGCAAGCAAAGCATGTTAAGCATGTTTTATTATAAATAATATATATAATGTAATTATTACAGCCTAAGCGTTATATATAGCTAGTGTAGCTTATGGTTAGTGCGGCTAATAGCTTATGTAAAGGCTAAAGTATTCACTAGCTAGTATTCACTAAGCAACTGCTGTAATGAATACCTTCGCAGGCTATATATTTAGGTGTAAATTCCTGTACTTATTACGCTTTTTTTTTTCTTTTTTTCTTTATATAAAATATTAGCTTTTAATAATAAATAAATTAAATGTTTAAACCTATTATGTTTATTATATTTATTATAATAATAAACATAACTTAAACTTAGTTAAATTTAATTTTTTATTAATATTAATAAAGTTTTATTAATATAAGCTAGTGTTTTTAATGTATATAATTTTTATTTTAATAAATAGTTTAAAATCTTTCTTTAATAGCTTAAACTATACGTTAATAATATTAATTAAACTATAATAACTAAAAGTTAATTATAATATATAAAAAAACCGTTAATAAAATTAAAACTTTTATATATATTAATTATTAAAGCTAATAAGCTAAAGTTTAATAAAATAATATTCTTTAAATTAAAGATATTGTTTTTATATATTAAGTTAAATATAGTTGTTAAATTTAAGCTAATTATTTAATTAAGGTTAAAATTTTATATATATTATTTATATTATTTTTAAATTTTTTTTTATTAAAGATTTTATTTAAATCTTTAAACTAATAAATAGCTAAGCTTATTAAGTATGTTTTAATACGTTTAATAAAATAATATTATTTATATATTATTAAATTTAATAATAGTTAATAAAAAAAGTAGTATTATTTAATTAATATATTATATAATATAAAATTATTTTTAATAAACTTAAATTAATTAGTTTTTTAATATATAGTTTTTTATTATATTAATTTATATTATTTATTTATTATTTAATTAATTTATTAATAAATATATAAAAACAAATAAAATATTTAAAGAATAATTTAAGTTATATTTTTTTATAACTATATTATTTATAACTAAAAATATTATAGCTATAAAGTATTAAACTTTTAAAATATTGTTTTTTTTTAAAAAAAAAGCTAGCTTAAATTAAAGTATTAAGTTAAGTTTTTATAATTAATAATAAATATAAATAAAAAGGTTATAATTAAAATACGTTAAAACAAGTAATAAAATTATCTTTAATAGTTTATTTTAATTTAAATAAAGTTATTTTAATTTTATTAAAGATTTTTAAAGTAAATATTAAAAATAATAAAGGTTAAACGCTACTTTTATATATAGTAAAAAATAAGCATAAATGTTACACTTATATATTAATAAAAATAAAGCTTTAGTAATATATGTTATATTATATTAAAATCTATAAATAAGGAGGAAAAAAAAGCAAGGAATCTAGCTATAAAATATTCACATTAAATAAGTTGTGTGTGTGGGGTGTAAGGTGTGGGGTGTGGGGCAGCTGGCAGGCAGCTGGCAGCAACTAGCAGTGAATGTGTTAGGTGTAGTGGTTAGTGCGGGGCAAAGCCACCAGCTAACCCGCTATAAGCCACTAAGCTATAACTATAAGGTTATAGTTAAACTACTGCTTATAATAAAAAAAGTTAATCTTAACTTAAAAAATATTAAATATAGTTAAACGCTGCTTTAATAAATAATATAAAACAAGTATAAAGCTATAATTAAACTATTATTTATAATAAAAAAAGTTAATTTTAATTTAAAATATATTAAATATAATTAAACGTTGTTTTAATAAATAATATAAAATAAACATAAAGTTATAGTTAAGTTATTGTTTATAATATAAAAAGTTGATTTTAATTTAAAAAATATTAAATATAATTAAACGTTGTTTTAATAAATAATATAAAATAAATATAAAGTTATAGTTAAGTTATTATTTATAATAAAAAAAGTAGATTTTAATTTAAAAAATATTAAATATAATTAAACGTTATTTTAATAAATAATATAAAACAAGTATAAAGTTATAGTTAACTTGTTAAAAAAAATGTTAATTTTAATGTTATTTATATTATTAAATTAATTATATTTTAATATATAATATTTAATTATTATAATGTTATAAAACTTTTATTATTTAATTATAAAGCTTTTAATTCTTTTTAACTTTTATAAATTTCGGTAATTATTTTTAAAAGTGTTAAAACAAGAAAAAAAGTTTAAAAATATTTACGTTGTTTTATTATTAAAGCTATAAAAAATATAAAATAATAACTTAAATAACTATAAGTTTTTAAATAATAAAAATAGTTAAGTAATAAAAATGTTTAATAATGTTGTTAAAATAAAGTTAATTTTATATTTTTATTATTTTTAAATATTTTTAACGCTTTTAATATAATTAACTATAAAAGATTTATTTATTTATTATAATAAAAAAAGTTTTTATTATAAATATATTTATAAGTATAAATTTTTATTATAAATAAAATAATATTATTATAGTTTAATAGCTAATAAATAGTTTTAATTAAACTTATATAAATATTTTATAAAAGTTATTGCTTTTATTGTTTTTATTCCTGCTTTATATATTAACTTTATAAAAAAAACTATTAATTTCATTAATAATATAAACTTTATAATAATTAAATTAAATATAATAAAAAAGTATAAAATATTATAATTTATATAATATATATATATATTATAAATAAAAAAATATAATATAAAGTTTATATTAAAAAGAAAATTTAATATATTTTTTATAAATAAATATATATATTGTTTTCTTTTTACTTTTTAAAAATAATTATAAAGCTAGTAAAAAATATATAGTTATTTAAAGTTTATTTTATAAGCTGTTTATATTAAAGTTTAAAAATAATATTTTTAAAAAATTATTATAAAGTTTATAATAATTTAAAATATTTATTTTTAAAAAATTATTAAAGTTTATAAAGTTATAAAAATTAAATATTTTAAAATAAAACTAAATATTTTTTTGTTAACTTTATACTTTAATTAAAAAATAGCTGTTTTTTATAAATATTTTATATTTAACTTTTATTTAGCCGCGGTTAAAAAATATAGTAATAAAATAATAAACTTAATATATAAAATGTAAGAATATTATAAAGCTATTAAATAAAAAAACCGCTTAGTTTTAAAAAAAAAAAACCCCGGGTTTTTAAAAACCTTTTTAAAATATAAGCTAATAAAAAAACGCTAAAAACAGCTTTTATAAATAAATAAGCTTTATAGTAGCTATAAATATATATTATTAAAATATTATATTTAATAATAAAAGTACCTTTAATAAGCGGAGAAGTAATAAAACGTTATAAAGGTTTTTTAAAGCATAAAGCTGCGGTTATTTTTTAAATACGTATAAAAACAATTAGTTTAAAAGCTTTTTTATATAGCTGCTAAATCCCCAGCTACTTTACGTTAATATATATATATGTTATAAATAAAAAAACTATTAAATATATTATTTTATACTATTAAAGCTTTATTAATAAAAAATATAAGTTATAAAAAAGTTTAATATTTAAATGTTTAAAAATTAAAAATAATTTTATTATAATAATAAATAGTTTAAAAAATATATATTTAATAATATAATAATTAATTATTATTAGCTAGCTATTAATCTATAATTTAATAGTAAATATTAATAATAATAAAAAATAACTATGTTGTTTTAAATATATATAAAAAATTAAAGCTATTTAATTAAAATAATATAAAAATAAATAAATAAATAAAAAGAATTTTTAAACGTTAAAAAATTAATTAATATAAAGCGGTAAAAAGTTTATTAATAATATAATAATACGTTAGTTTTTTATTATATATTATTTTTTATTTATTATAATAAATAAAAGTTTTAAATATATATTATAATATTATTAAAAGCTATTATTTATAATATAATATAAATATTTTATTTAGTTAAAAATAAATAACTTAAAGTATAGTTTTTGCTTATATTATAATAAATAATTTATTATATTAATAATAATTTTATAGCTTTATTTAATAATAATAATAAAAATAATTAAAGTTTTTAAAATAATATTTTATTTATTTTATATATTTAAATATAAATTTAAATAGTTTTTTATAAACTTAATTTTATAAATAATATTATAATTATAATTAAATTAATTAATTAATTAATAATATTTATATTTATTATAATAATTTATATTATTTTATTTATTAATATAATTTAAAAATAATTAATAGTTTTTAATAGTTTTTTTTTAAATTATAAAAAGTTTATAAGCTATATAATATAAATTTTAAAAAAAAGCTATAAAATTTTTAGTTTAATATATAATTTTATTTTAAAAAATAATATAATAAAAAAAAAATTAAATTTTTAATTATATTTAATAATAAATTAATTAATTAATTAAATTTTATTTATTTGTTTTAATTAAAAATTAAAATAAGCTAAAACTATTTTAAAAGCTTAAACTATTTTAAAGTTTATTTTTTTTGTATAAAATAATATATAAATATATAATAACTGTTTTATAGTTACTTAACTAATAGCTGGCTGAGCCGAGCCTGAGAAAAAGCGGCAAGTGCGCTAAGCTTAGTTCGCTGCATGCTTGGCATTTGGTAAAACATAGAACCTACTTAACTCCTACCTACTACCTCTACCTATCGAGTCCAGACTTCGTCCAGATAGCCCACCATCAAAGTCGGACGTCTTATACCCGCCTTCATTTCAAGACCGCTCAAGTACACTGGCTCACCAATCGGTTCCGCCGGTTTGGACCTTCGAGTCTGTGTTTTCTCGAGTTCTCTGGTAGCTCTCACCACAGTAGTGCACTCGAGCCGCAATAACCATGGCTCGGCTCAGAGACTCTCGCTCACCAACTCCAGCAGGCAGCCAGCACTCCTCCAAAAGAAGTCGCAGAGAGGATGACAGAAGGGACCGAGATCGGGATCGCGACCGCCGCGACTATGGCCGCGATCAGAGGCGCCGCAGTCGCTCTCGGAGTCCCAATGATGTGAGGCCGCACAATCCATCCATGCAACTACGTCACTGTTCTGACAACACATTTTCACAGCGCCGGTATCGCGAACGGGATCGTGATCGGGATAGAGACAGGGATCGAGACCATCGCCGTCGCGAGCGCTCCATAGACCGCCGAGAAGATGGCTACTACCGAGGCGGAAGAGACCGCAGACGCTCGCGTGACCGAGCTGCGGACCGGGAGAGAGAACGGTCTGTCGAAAGTCGGCGCCGGAGAAGCCGCGACCGTGTCGGGGACAGAGAGCACCGAACCAGGCGAGACGAGTCCCGTGATCGACGTAGAGGGCGCGAAGGTACTGCTGACTCCTCGGCCCGTAGCAGACGAGGTGACAGCCGTGACCATGGCCAAGTAGATACCGGTGCCCCAAAGCCAGCATCATCCCAGGTATTTGTCTTTTTGCCTTATAACAAATTTACTACAAACGCTAACATATCACAGGCCGATCAAGCGCCAACACCCTCAGCCGCCCAAACCGAGACCGACAAGAAGGCCGAACGCCTCGCTCGGCTAGCAGCATGGAAAAAGCGGCACGAAGACAAGGAAAAGCAGAAAGAAACAACGCCAGGTGCCACCCGGAAGCTTCTTGCGGAAATGGATGAGAAAGCTAACGGGACATCGTCGACTGCCACACCGACTGGAGTTTCTCCAGGTCCAGCGTCACCTGCTGATGTGCAGCCACTCTCTCCTGCGGCCCAATACACAGGCAAGTTCGATCCTAAGGCCATCGCAAAGAAGTCGGCTTCGAAATCCCAACTCCCAGGCGGAGTAGCAAAGTTAGGGGTCATCGCTGGCCCTTCGGCCGGAAAACCGTCTTCTACCAAAGTACCTACTACAACCCTGCCCTCAGCAACAAAGACCTCTAGCGGTAAGTTGAATCAGTCAATCACGTTCAAACAGGAAGCTAAGGGCGAGTTCATAGCCTCTGCTCTTCCACAGACCAAAACTAGTGGGTTTGGCTTCCACAAGCAAAATTCGGATGCCGACAAGGCACCTCAAAAACGAAAATTGATACTCGACGAGGATGAGATATCAGACCGCAAACTTGCTAAGCTGCCATCATTACCCCTTGCCGATGTTGATGATACTCCTTACGAAAACCAGGATGAGGATGAGGATGATGATATTGATGCTGATAATTTTGCCGGCGACGAGGAAGCAGAGGCTGCAGCTGCTCGAGCTGCGCAGGAAAGGAGAGAGGAGCGTATTGCACAAGAGAACGCTCAGCAAGATACAGAAATGCAAGTTGACTCTGTAGAAGAGGACACCGCTCCTCAAGCTAATGACATTACGGACGACGCAGCGGCTGGTGAATCGATGGAAGTGGATAATGAGGAAGACGAGGTTGACCCACTTGACGCATACATGAATGATCTCGAATCTAAGCCAAGAGTAAACATCACTCTTCAGCCGAAGAAAGATTCGAGTAAAGGCCCACAAGAACCAGAAGCATATTTCAGCGACGGCGACGACTATGACTTCCGCAAGGAAAATAACGATCCCAATTCCTTCTTGGCCCTTGCCGCAAAAGCACGCAAAAAGAAAGATATACCAACCCACGACTATAGCAAGCTTGATCTGGAACCTATCCGGAAGAATTTCTGGGTTGAGCCTCAAGAACTATCCGAAATGACTGAAGCTGAGCTTATTGATTTACGTCTCGAGTTAGACGGTATTAAAGTATCAGGTAAAGATATGCCGAAACCTGTCCAAAAGTGGTCTCACTGTGCACTTTCACGGAAGACCCTTGACGTTATTAGCGGCTTGGGCTTTGAAAAGCCAACACCTATCCAGATGCAGGCATTTCCGGCCATCATGTCCGGCCGAGATGTGATTGGTGTTGCCAAGACTGGATCAGGAAAAACGCTTGCTTTCCTGCTGCCTATGTTCAGGCATATCAAAGACCAATCCCCATTGAGGGAGAATGAAGGCCCTATAGGATTGATCATGACCCCCACTCGCGAGTTAGCAACTCAAATCCATCGCGACTGCAAGCCTTTCCTTAAGTCGATGAACCTTAGAGCTGTGTGTGCCTACGGCGGCGCACCTATTAAAGATCACATCGCAGAGCTGAAGCGGGGCGCTGAGATTGTTGTATGTACCCCAGGACGCATGATCGATCTTCTTGCAGCCAACCAAGGCCGGGTCACGAACTTGAAGAGAGTCACCTACGTGGTGCTTGATGAGGCTGACAGAATGTTCGACATGGGCTTTGAACCACAAGTGATGAAAATCTTTGCGAACATGAGACCGGATCGGCAAACTATCTTGTTTTCGGCCACAATGCCTCGTATTATGGATTCCCTAGCCAAGAAAGTTCTGAACAACCCTGTTGAGATTACTGTAGGAGGCAAGAGTGTTGTTGCCCCTGAAATAACCCAGATAATCGAAATCCGTGAGGAAAACACTAAGTTCCTTCGACTCCTAGAGTTACTTGGCGAGCTTTATGATAAGGATGAGGATGCTCGTACTTTAATATTCGTCGAGCGGCAAGAAAAGGCGGACGATCTACTAAAGGAACTCTTACGGAAAGGTTATCCGTGCATGTCTATCCACGGCGGTAAAGACCAAATCGATCGGGATTCGACTATTCAGGATTTCAAAGCCGGCGCTCTTCCGATATTGATTGCGACATCCGTAGCCGCCCGCGGATTAGATGTCAAGCAACTGAAGCTTGTGGTCAACTATGACGCACCCAACCATCTGGAAGATTACGTGCATCGGGCTGGTCGCACTGGACGTGCTGGAAATAAAGGAACAGCCGTGACTTTCATCACATCAGATCAGGAAAACTGTGCTCCCGGTATCTCCAAAGCTCTTGAGCAAAGTGGCCAGCCCGTCCCGGAACAACTAGAGGAAATGCGTAAGGCCTTCAGGGAAAAAGTTAAGTCCGGCAAAGCCAAGGATCAATCTGGCTTCGGGGGCAAGGGTCTCGAGCGTCTCGATCAGGAGAGAGAGGCTGCCCGTCTTCGTGAACGGAAAACCCACAGGGCTGAGGGTGAGGAAGAGGAAGATAACAAGGAGGAAAAGGCAGCCGATGATAAAAAGACGGACAAAGCTGCTGCAGCTATCCAGAGTGCCGCCTCTGGCATTATTAGCCGCGATGCGGCACCTAAAGTTGATCTTGAGCCCAAGTTTACTATCCACAAGCGAGAAGACCCCGCACCAGCATCTACTGGGGGTAACAATCCCTTGGATAAGGTATCGTCGGCCATCAATGCCATCAATGCTCGTTTGGGTCGTACTGGTCAGCTCCGACCTGGTCAACCTATTGACAACAAAGGCCCCGATGCCGGTGCATTCCATGCTACACTTGAAATCAACGACTTCCCCCAGAAGGCACGCTGGGCTGTCACCAATCGAACTAACGTAGCCAAGATTCTGGAAGCCACCGGCACATCCATCACGACCAAGGGCAACTTCTACCCACCGGGCAAGGAGGTTCAGCCCGGTCAAGAACCCAAACTCTACATTCTTGTAGAGGGTGATACTGAGCTAGTTGTAGCTAATGCTATGGCTGAGCTGACACGTCTTCTCAAGGAGGGCACCATAGCAGCGGCGGACGCCGATAGTCGAGCACCGATAGGTGGAAGATATACTGTTACATAGGACAGACGTAAACTTCTTTTAAGTCCCGTACACGAACGTGTACAGGTCGGCCCGAGCAAGATTGAAGAGATGAAAAAAAGGCTATAGGTTTCATGGGCTTTGTATGAGAAAACAAGAATGGCGTTCGCTGGCGATATATTTATGATGGAAGTTTTACTATGTGCCTCAATAAAGTATGAGCTGTGAATCTGTTGTGAATCAGCGGGCCGTCTACAAATATCTCTGTTTGTTTTGTTCTTTCACAAATGGTGTAGTTTATAGACACTCTCTAGCAAGGACTCTGAGGATAGTACCGGTAGTTGCCATGTCATTCCCAGTTATACATCCATATCCCCTTCGCCGTGCTTGATCTAATGGTGAACCCTCGCTTGTGCCGCTTCGTCAGCATCTCGCTGCCGCCTCTCGTTATTGCTGATCTCCTGAAGTGTATCATTCCGGGTTTGTTTTTTCTGGGCGGCCAGCTGCGCGCCCAGCTTGCCCGATGATCTTGCCGATGCAGCTTGTGCTCTCGCCTGTGGAGTATATTTAGATGAGCCTCTCCAGACGGTTATATCTATGGCACTAGACGAGAACTAGAAATGAGGACAAAACGCCCCGGACATGGAGAACATGGAAAAGAACATCGCATTGATATATAGGATATATTGGCTGCAATGCAATATAAGGGTGGTCGGGAGAGCATACCTCGGCTGCCTCGGCCGCTCGCCTCCGGGCGTCATCCGCGTCCCCGCTGTTCCCCTGAGTGGACGGGGGACCACCACCTAAGGTTCGCGGCGGCCCTCCGACCTGCGCCGGCACGGAGGCACGTTGTGGCTGTGGCGGTGCTGATCCGAGGACCCGACCCGGTTGTGAGAAGGCCTCGCTTTCGGACTTGCCGCATATGTTTCCCATGCTTGCTTAGGAGGAAGAGCCACGTTGCGAGCTGCGTACGCCCCGAAGCGCTAGCACTCCAGCGGGGAGCAAAAACTGGGATACACAAGTTGCTTATTACTGGATTTAAAGAGAAGAGTGGGTTATGCTTTAGAATGGTTCAGTTGGCGATGTATGTGATGGATGAGCTGCGGACTGTTCACGTCTAGAACATATAATATGACGCAGTGCTGATTCATACGTTGCGTAGAGTGGGATCCAATGAAATTCTGACAGGGCGTATGCCGTCCCATTCCCCGAGAGCCAACCAAATACAAGGAGGTAAGCTTCAAGGTTGTGGTTGATTCAGCCAAGGGATAAAAGCGTGCCTGCGTAAGTAATTGCGTTAAGCAAACTGAACGGGTCCATTTACGCGGGGTCCTATCTAGGGTCGTCCCAGTTCTGCAGTCAAACGACGTTTAGCTCGTTTGGTACTGAGTGTGCGGGGCACGAATCCAGCCAATTGGTATCTTGCCTTTACCCGCCTACCCGCACTGCCAGATAGCCAGCAGATGACTCTCCGTATGCACTACATCTAGGTAGCTTAGTAATGGCTCATTCTGCCAGGGCCGAGGAAGATGAGGTTTCGATTATTGGTGTACCTACCTAACCTAGGTACTACCTACCTAAGGTAGTCGTGTCTTGATACTTAGCTGTTTCTAGGGGGGTAAGGGTAAGTAGCCGTGAATATTCGGCTCTAAATAATAAGCGGTAAATACACCGTTTAATATAAGGAGCGACTCGTATTTAGAACGTTCAAGGTGTAAACCGCTTGTTTAAGTGAACATTAAATTTACCGCTCCCGGCACCCAGCAATAATGTTCTTCTACGAGTTACCCCCACCACCCGCGTGACATGCAGCTGCCGACAACTGGTGGATAGAAGGTCTTGAGGGTGCCAGTGACGAAAGAAGCTACCTAGTAGAAATTACCTAAGGCACTGAAGCCGTAGAAATTGGCAACGCAAAAATGATCATGTATTCCTTCTCCTCTAGCTAAAAGTCTATATAGTGAATAAACTTATAGGGTCGAGCTCAGCCACCGGCTGAGCCACTCACGTGATCAGCCCGCCCCAGCACCTACCTAATCTAGAGTATCTTACTTGCCTATAGTGGGTTGAGGACCTTGATGGCCACAAGCCCAGAATTCAGCCCCCACGACAGTCTGCCCAGGTGTGGTACCTAAACGGTTGGACCCGTGCTGGATACCTACTTAGGTACCTAGGTAGGTAAAAGCTCACCTCGACTACCTAGTAGGTATGCAAAGAGCCGCATGCCACAAAACCAATCGAATCAGGAAACAGGAAATTAGGAGACAGCATGCGGTTGTACCTCGGTTGATCACCTTAATATTGCTCTCAAGTACCCTGTTTGCTCAGGATGAAGCTTTGCACCTAGGTACGCTACTGTACTTCGAGGTAGAGGAGGGGAGCGTGAAACCTACCCACAGCCCACATAGTACTACTACTACCGCATGTGGTCCAGCCAATTATAGCCACCCGACCAGCAAGGTTCTCGAATCGTCAGTTCGATTCATACCATACATAGTACGCTTTTTTTCGCTTTTTTTCGCGAACAGCCTTGAGTAAGCTGCCGCCAGGATACCTCAACGCCCCAAACCCCCCCAAGAAAGGTATCCAGATGCTCTTGCTCGTCCGCTCCGTCTCCCATATACACATACGAATGCGCATATGCGGAGTCTGCCCGATGCTCACTACCTACCACTTCCGGCTCAGCCCCCTCCGTCGCCTCTCCCGTCACCCCTCCTGCTAATCGCCATCGCGGGTATACGACCGCGCCGCCGCCCAAGATGATGGAGGACGGCGCTTTCTATGCCCCATATGCTCTCCTTAATGATTCCTTTAACTCGTCGAACTCCACGCAGGTCGGCGACGCCAGTTCCCGGTGGGATCCTTCCTGGTTCGGCGAAGAATGCGATACCTTAGATTTGGATAATCTGGACGCCAGCAGTCTCCAAACCAATGATCTACCATCAGACGGCTTGCAGCGCATCCCTCACACTCCGCACGATGGTGTTTCCCAGAAAGGCCACACGAGCAGCCACGGTTTTGCGGCGTCGCATCAGGAGCATTACTTAAACGTTCCTCATACAAGCGATGAAAATACACCGTGGGCGCCCTTTCCACACCGTCACAACGCGGAAAATACCATTCTAGAAGATTCGGAACGCCCTTTGGCATTCAAGGGATTATCGACCTATGGGTGTCCAGATTTCTTCTTCGAACCGCAACATATGCCCGACTATCTCGACAACTTTAGGGGTGGCAATGACATCTCGACCCAGCCTCCGTTGTGTTTCGATCACTTCGCCGCAGAAAACCTATGCAAGCTACCACAAACCCAGGACGCAGATGATACCGCCTCGCAAGCCTCTTGCGATTCGGAATGTACTTCTTCCGTGTGCGACAATGAGAATTGTTCCGTGACCGGAATACCTTGCGACGATCCAGCCTGCGTCGACAACATCACCCCAACACAGGTGCCCGGCTTAACAACCCAATTGCCCACGCAAGTGGCATTTGCTACAGCCCCCTTCCACCAATCCCACAGTCAGCCCTGTAATCATACCGAATCAGAGCATCAGGTTGCGAAGACGTTGGGCGAGTTACATACTCAGGAGAAAATACCGTTCCCTTTCCACTACGGTTCACCGGTGTCGCGCAACAGGGGACAGTTTTGTGATCGCAGCTACGAGTCATATGTTTCAAGTCCACCTCAACTTACCACCGAGATTGAGAGCTCCGGGCCCCGCGATTCACAAATACCGTTGCAGTCAACACCTTCCCTGCCTAGGACCCCGAATGGGGCTAGTCAACCGGGAAAACTCCTCTGTCGATGGACCACCAACACCGATGCGGATCCGGGTGGAGGCGAGATATGTGGAGTGACGTTCACCAACACCAAGGACTTTCATGATCATCTGTGCGAATTCCACATTGGCAAGCTGACAAGCCAGACCGGGTATGCGTGCCTATGGGCTGGATGCTCTCGAACGCATGACCGTCCTTTTGTTACGCGCGGCAAACTCCGCCGCCACGTATCAACACATTCCATATGTAAGTAATCGCCAAGGAAGCGTTATATCCCCTCGTCATCTTGCTAATATTTTACAGACAAGCCGTTCACCTGTGGAACATGCCATCAGGGCTTTTCAGGAAACCAGGCCCTTCAACAGCACGAGAGGATACATACAGGACACAAACCATACCAATGTACCGTCGAGGGCTGCACCATGGCGTTCAAGCAAAAAAGTGCTTTGAGTACGTGTCTCCAAGTCACCACTAGTTAGATGTCGGCTAACCTCAGGGAAGCAATGCATTTAAGAACACACACAGGCGAAAAACCACTCAAATGTGAAATTTGTGGCAAGGCTTTTCCCGAGTCTTCGAACTTGTCAAAACATAGAAAGATCCATATGTTGAAGTCAGATAAGTACACATGTCCCGAAATCGTAAAAGGAGAGCCATGCGGAAGATCTTTTAGAAGACCCGACCAACTTCGCAGGCACCGTGAGACGCATAAACCTGGGAAAAGGAAGATAACGCACAACCGCAGTATGTCCACTGTGTCTCTTGTGTCAGGGGAGGTGCAGTAATTCAAATAGTTACCTACTTTTCCTTCGGAGAAACTACAATAGCTACGTTCCTTTTTTCTTCCTATTTCTTCCCTTTGTCTATATATCACTGTTCAGCTTCGGAGGCGTGCTAGGAGGGAGCGCTAAAAGCAGGATTCTGTTACGATTTTCGACGATAGATCAAGTACCGTTCTTATATATAGTAGTGTCGTTGTTTAGCGGTCATCCTTTTTTTTTTTTTTTTTTTCTTTTTTTCACGACTATCACGTTAAAGATATCCTATTGCGGCCGCTCTAGTGAGGGATAGGAGGCTCTACTGAGAAGGTTGGACCGGAAGACCGGGTTTTGGGAAATATGGGTAGAGGTATATAGTAAAAGCAACACACGTATTGTTTTGCCTGCCTCTTGATTAATATCATTCAGTGATGTTAGCCAGCATTCGCCAAATTCTGTTCAAGAAAATGCTATATATTGTATGTCGTAGGTCAACTAATCCAGGTTTGCCAGGGGGTAGCATTCTATAGAAACTGTCGTACGGTCTGAGATGAAGTCATGAATATGGCCATATGAGGCCTTCAAATTCCAACTTTCAGCTCCCTTTTATTCTCTTAGTCTTCTATTACCTCCCGAGAGAGCGAGCCTACTCGGGCATATAAGCCGTAGATCTCCCGCATAGACCAAAATGGGGTTAAGGCCTTTAAGGCCCCCTTGACCCATAGAAGGTTATTAGCGATACAATTACAAGCAAGTCATTGTCGCAGGAGCAAGAAGTCTTTCTACTAAGAAGTAAATACGATTAAATCCACTCTCCTCTAGTTTGAATCCATGAAGGTAAAATAGTTTAAGGTTAGCATTAAAGAATATTACAGTCGTCCTAGAATTTCGGATCGGTTGTCTAATCTGATGAGAGACACTTTTTCGTTAACGATAACATTCGCTGTATGTTTAAATTGGCCCCTGTCCCGTCCCTACGTCTCCGTCGGTGTTGGACTGTTGCTATTTGAGATAATAGGCATGGAAAGACTGCAGAGTATCGGGGATTGGTTACGAAAATGGGATAGATTGTTTGACACTTCTCCATCTAATATTCCCTTGTCGTTTTCCTCCTTCGCCGTGACCATAACGGCCCAACCTGCCAAGCCCTGATTCAAGACATATAGCCCGGGAGGCCATGCCTATTGGTCTATAAGGCCGACGAGACTAGAAGAGTCTACGAGAAAGGGCCTCGACCAAGTGAGGGGTAGATAACAAGCCAGAAGGCATGAATATAAATAGAGGGCAAGGGGCGAGGTTGCATCGCTTGAAAAGGGAACAAACCAAGTACCCTTTAGACCCCTGAGAAATTATTAGTTGAATATGAACCCCTATTCCAAGCCCTTGAGATCAAGCCCCTGTCACAACTAGAGGGTTGATAAACAACATCGTTGTGACGCGAGGGGGGTCCTAAAACATACCCATAAACTAGCTCTGACTATATATATCATGTACTTCATTACCGTATTAAAGCAGTATCGTAAGAAGTAATACCCTTGATATTCCATGATAAAACCCCCCGGTAGCTAATTCTTTCCAGAGTGGACGAATGAAAGTAATGCGTTTGATTTGCACCGTAATCCACCACCCAGCCCGAGGGATGTGACCACCTCACCCAAGAGAGTTCAGGCGAGGTACGCCCTGGTAAATAAGGCCTCTGTACAAATACAGACTTATCCTACAAAGGTGCTTGAGGGCATTCTCGCAGCGATGAGTGTTAAATGTTTATTCTATACTTGCAAAATAGGGATGTTATGACAATCAATCTGTAACTCGCCACCATGCCTACCTACCTGTTTTCGGCATCGAAAAAAGCGCCAGTATATCGAACACGAAGAGAGAGGCTCAGTTTTCTCCTTTTCAAGCATATGATGTTTTGTCTAATCCTCATATAGTGCTAGGATACAAGTGCACTCACTGCAAGAACCAGTATCAACAGGTGTGTTGTATTTCCACATACCGACATCTTCCCCTTTGCAGATAGCAAGCTAGCTGAGCCAACCCCGTGGGAAAGTCTAACATGCTTCGGTCTTCTTGATCTTTCGATGCGAGATGCATTACGGGCTTTACTGGTTCATAGTAGCACATCACTCAAAAGCGGATTTGAGCAAGTCGCTCTATATCCAAGCGAATGAAAATGTTTGGCGAAGCCGGGCTCTAAACAACTAGACGCGTGCCACTAGAGAATACGGCAAGAGAAGAAAAGAGATAACCAAATAGAAATTAAACGAGAGAGTCTAATCCGTCAGGTATGGCGCGAGCAATACCGCGTGCCGTTCCGTGCACATTGAAATCATGACCTTGTCAGCTCGGTCTTCAAATCACAACCAATGACGGGAAACTGAGCTCTCTTCTGGCCCATGCAAGTTGTTTTGGGCTATGGCGCGTACGTGGTAGAAATGTATGAAGACGAGGCGGCTGGAATTGTTGGCTTTTGTATTACCAAGATGTATACTTTGTTTGCTCTTCTCATAATCGGCTATTTTTGCTATTGAATACGGATTGATTGTATGATAGGTCATCAACGCGCACACTCTCTTGATAGCACCATAAGAACGTCTTACCTACTGTAGGTATCTTCGAAGCCATTTATTTTTCATTGGCTTAGGTTCTTACGGACTGTAAAACGGCCAAGCCTGGTCTGGCATGGGATTTGGGAGTAGTTCTGGGGCCCATGTGCTGCTGGAACGATATCACGAAAGCGTCGAGGGTGGAATGGACGACATCAAATACACATGACAAATTGTTGGCTTTTCATAGGTGTAATTGGTTGTAGACCCAACGCCTGATATACTTGGTAAAACTGCGTAAACTCTTAAGCCCGTGTGCCTTACGCATCATCACCAACGGACCCAAACTTCGTTGAACCAAATCATTAGCGTCGTATGGGCAGGCAGGCGCATGTATCACGTATCGTCGTCGCTTTGGGGGGAACACTAGGTGGTGATTGGTTCAGCACCCGAAGGCAATTCTTTTTTGCGCATTGGGCAGCGACATTGGCTGCAAGTGACCTCGTAACACCTATGAACCGAAAAAGCCGTGTGATGCCATGCAAATGTCAGATTCCGTTTTGGAATAACCACGCCTTCTACATCCGTAACCCAAATCCCCCCAAAGCCGAAATAATTAACTTAAGCAGCCTGTGAAACTCCCACGTCAGCACCGATACTGAAGTAGCATAGCATAGCATTGCGTTGCAATGTCCAGAAATTGTAACCCGCAACCGGGGACCGAAGCTAGCGTACCTTGACAGCGTATTTGCGTTGAGGGAAATGCGTGGTCCTCTTCTTTGTCTTCTCCAGGGTCTTTGACTTCTCCTCAGGCGAGAGGCGGCGGCGGATAGCGCGAGTCTGCTTGGGTCGGAGATCGAGGGGAAGGTACTTCTTGTTCTTGTAGAAGAGGCGGAGCTGCTGGCGCTGCTTGAGGTTGACGACGGTCAGGACGCGGGCGATCGACTTTCGCAGGTCGTGGCTGTGAGAGAAAAACAGAATCAGTTTCAATGTTGCTATCATCGAGACCGGGCGTCCCCGTCATCGTTCGTGCACTCGGGGCTGAGGAGCATTGGTGGGGTGGATATCGAGGGGTATCGAGTGATATCGAGTGGTGTTTTCTTCCTTCGCTAGACACGGTGCACGTACATCTTGTTCAGCTTGCTGCCGGAGGATGTGATCTTCTGGATACGGAGCTGGCCCAGCTCGGTCTTGAGCTCGCCGAGCTGCTTAATCAAGTCATCCTTGCTCTTGTTCCAGAGCTGACCGGTCTTGACCTTGGACGTCGACTGCGTGGGCACGCCGTGTTAGCTGGTGCACACATCTCCGGGGGGGTTGGCGTTGTGGGAATCGAGCGACCGACTTACCATCGTGAATGGCGTTGGGCGGGCGGAATTGGCGGTCTCCGGGTTGTCGGTTGTCGTCGTCGTTTGGGGAGGTGGTCGATGTCGTGAAATTTCGCCAAATTCTTTTTAGGGTCTAATGATTTGGAGAGTTGTGTGGAAAATCGGAGGGGCACAGACCACCGATCCTGTGCGATAAGCGGGTCTCCTGCTGCTGCCGGCACAAGGCAATTGTGGGGTTGCGCTTGTGGCTGTAGTCTATGGCTCAGTTGCTGTGGCTGGAACGAGTCTGATGCACCTGGGCAGGTGGCTGGGCCGAAGGGAGACACCTGGACAGTGAGAAATACAGTAATTAGCACAGTGTCTCGTCACGCAGCAGAATCGCTGGTTGGCTTGCGTCACCTACCTATTCAATCCGCTTTTCATCACCAGCCTGCTTTGGTCCTACGTCGCAACTTGCGCAGCCTTTTAACATCTCCATCCTCGCCGTCGCAACGCCTCCCACAATCACATGTCGCCCGGCCTCACTGGCCGAAATATCCATTGATCTCCAATTCCGAAAATGGCGGCGGCCACGGGAAACCAGGGTTGGGCCCAGCTACGACAGCAAGCCCGTAGTTTGGAGTCACAGGTAACAAAAGCATGCTAGTAATTGCGAGAATCCGGCGCTAACGCCGCCACTGACAGACCGAGTCGCTATTCCACACATACTCTCAGTACTCTACCGTGTCGAACATCCCGGCGCAGCCAAGCAAGGAGGAGAGAGAAACTGAGGTGAAATTAGAGGAGCTTTTGAAGAAGGTGTGAAGGCGCACTGGTTCCGCTCTACCTACCCTAGGCCATCCGGACTGACCGCTTTCTATAACAGCGAGAGACCGTCGTCGACCAACTTGGCCGGTTGCTTGATTCTGAAGCGAGTTTGACTTCCTCGGCTTTGAAACAAAATAATCTGTCACTTCTCCGGGAGAAGCTAGCAGAACACCGGCGGGACCTCGGTCGCCTGAAATCGAAACTACACGAAGCGCGCAACCGCGCAAACCTGTTGTCAAATGTCCGGGACGACATCGAGAGTTACCGGGCAAATAACCCAGAAGCGGCCGAGGCCGAGTACATGTTAGACGAGCGGAACCGGATTGACAATTCTCATAACATGGTAGACAGTGTGCTGAGCCAGGCGTATGCCACCAACGAGAGTTTCAACCTGCAACGTGAGACGCTTGCCAGCATCAACCGTCGGATCACACTGGCCGCAAGCCAAGTCCCCGGGCTCAACACTTTAATCGGCAAGATCTCGACGAGGAAGCGTCGCGATGGCTTCATTATGGGTGGCTTCATCGCTTTCTGCTTCGTTGTCTTTTTCTTCTTCTTGTAACAAAGTCGAGGAAGCGGGGAGAGGGACAGGTTGCCGAACCTCCCCCTTTTGTATGATTTAATGGCATGGATATATCTTTTCAGGGGGGCGTTGTACATGGCATTGTTTTTCCACGAGGCAAGGCGTTACGGCTCTTCCAAATCAGGGGGTGTTTACATATATTGTATTATCAGCCAGACCCTAAAAGGTGCTCACAAACCAATCAAAACCGATAAATTTTGATCCTTGAGCTCCGTATTCCATTTCGCCCTCAGCTGTCCGTCTCTAGCAGTGTTTCTTTTGGCTATGTCGCTGGGAAGATGGGTGTAATGGCTACACAGAGGCAACTCTTTTGGAATAATTATACGGCTTAGAATTGCGGGAACCAACCCTTAATGAACTCAGCCTCATGATATCAAACAATCCATGCCAACCAACTCTCTAGATAACAGAACTACATGCTCCGTCAGCTATTTATATCCGTCCTTCAGATGTTTGAGGCAATATTACGATTTCATACATTCGTTCAATTTCACCGTTCATCCCGGATGTCCTTGAATGTTTTCCCACTTCTCAATGACTGTAAACTAGCGAGTCAATAAGGAGAGCCTGGTACGGCTCACTCACGCGGCTGGCTAATCGGCATGGAATGAAGATTTGACATTGCTAGGGGCCGTTCTCTCTGTGTGGCCAACTTCAAAACTCTCATAGAGTGTTCATGAACTGACTAATTGGTTGTTGGAAGAGAAGTGCCGAGATGATGATGATTCTAAAGACGATAACTTCAAGCTGGAATACATCTACTGCAAATGACTACAAACCACCACCCCGGCGAAATCAACAAATGTAAAAGGTAAAATGTAAAATAAAAAAATATTAATAAAATAAAATAAAAAGGGGTTCGCGAGCCTCTTGATGAATTTCCTCAGTAACCCCTAAACCTGTAGAAAGCCACGACTGTTATGTAAAAACTGCATAGAAATCATATAAACGCACACTACTTTTCAATTGTAACTCCGCTAAAGGGATGTGCTAAATTGTAAACATAGTACAGAATCCACGAAATGCCGTAGCTATGTTCGAATGTGTGTGGAATTTGGGTATCGTTAGTTATCCATATCATATAGTACAGTATGGTACAATCCGCGCAACCAGTACGCACAAGAAAGGCCTACCGCTTCTTGGCGTTTGCCTCGTCCTCCACCAGCAACCACTGGAAGCCCTTGACAAGACCATCGCGCTCAAAATCCTCACTGTTGCCGCTACCAGCCCAGCGTATCCTACAGTCGGCGTCGAGGAGGTACGTATAGCCGACCTTGCTATTGAGCAGGCCGACGGCCTCGCGTATCTCGTCCGAGACGCCCTTGCGGACGAGGAAGTAGCGGCCGTAGTTCTCCTCGCCGCCGACCTCGCGCCGCAGGCGTCCCATCCACAGCTTCACCAGGAACGCCTTCAGGGGGTCCTCCTCGACGTTGATGCGCACGTGCTGCGCCCTGCCCCCGCTCTCGGCGATCAGCCGCTCGACGCCCGGGTTGCTCGCCGGCGACACGAACGTCTTGCACTGGTTCTCGGCCCACATGCTGCTGAAGACGCTGACGACCGACACCCGCCCCCGCAGCACGGGCGTCGTGTCCCGCGGCTCCTTGTCCGTCTTAGACAGCGTCTGCCCGTATAGGTTGGGGAAGAAGAGCGACAGGTCGCCCTTGAAGAGCCGCGGCGGCGCGATGAACGTCTTGCCCTTGTGGAATTCCAGGTTGCCCCAGTCGCGGAAGTACGGGCGGGAGATCTTGTTCTTTCTGCACAGTTCCAAAAAATAAACGACGTGGTTAGCTAGACTTTACCTCCACTACCATGAACTCGGGGATCGTGGTATGTGCCGGGATGGGGTACTGCCAGTCGAAGCTGAGATGCTGAGGCACACATACAGGTATTCCCGCCGCTCCAGGTGCTTGTCGTAGTTCACGAAGTCATCCCGCCGCTGCTTCCAGGTTCGGACATCTATGCCCCTGTTCAGGCCTGCCTCTGGAGGGTAGGGGAGACCTATCGGCCGGCTCAGGCGGGTCGGGGTGAACTCCCTGACACGCTTGCCGTACGACCTGGGAGCATCGGCCAGCGGAGAGGGGGCGGCGGCCTTCGAAGTCGCTGCATCGGCCGCGGGTCTGGGCGTGGGAGTGCTTTTCGCGGGTTGCTCGGCTAGGCGGCGATAAGACGTGCTAAAAGCCCGCGAGTGGCACAGCCGGCAAAGGAGTACGGTTCTGGGCTGCCGTATGAACAGTGACATATTTGCTGGGGTTCACTCTGCAGAGGTAACGTTGGCAGCGCAGCGCTTATCGGATCGTATCATCACAAAAAATTCCCGTTCCCCAGATGCTTAGGTACCGAGCTGCAGGAACCTTCGTACCCAGGTAACATGGATCCCGCGTCATTAGTGTTCGGTTCAACGTGGCGTACAGGGGGTTACTTATCGATAATGGGTTACGCCGGGATTGTGGTTGCAGCATCGTTATCTTAGCACCGTCATTGCACGGCCATCGTCGGCTTCCCCAGACAACGGCTACAAGCGGGCGGATGTGGGGGAGCGAAGCAACGGGCAGACTGTCTCTCTCCTACCTCCCACATTTCCAGGGACGCAATTCACCGCATATTCTTGTATTTCTGTAATTTCTAAGACGTGATCTTGTAGCGATTTCCTTCGAGCGCCATATACCATGTTTTTACGACGCAGTTCTCGTGCTTTGCGCCGCCAATGGCGGACCTGCCAGGGGATAGCCCGGATGGGAGATCCGCAGATGCGCGGGGCGTATTACGTCGCCGCCCGGGACTTCCACTCGACGAGGAGGATGCACGCCGTCAAGCCCGTGCTTCTGGCGGATATCGGTGAAGGTACGGGGTCTTCCCTCGAAGTGCGGATGTTGCGGCTTACGTGTTCTCGCAGGCATTGTCGAGTGCGAGATCATCCAGTGGTTTGTCGAGCCGGAAGCCAGAGTCGAAGAGTTCTCGCCCCTGTGCGAAGTCCAGAGCGACAAAGCCTCCGTCGAGATCACAAGTCGGTTCGCCGGCGTTGTCAAGAAGCTGTACTACGATGCCGGAGAAATGGCCAAAGTCGGGAAACCATTTGTGGATATTGATATAGTGGGCGATGCCAAGGAAGCCGACCTGGATGCTTTGACGGCGCCAGAGCCCGCAAAAGATGGCGGCGCTTCGGCGCCACTGAACAAGGAGTCTTTAAATCAACCATCCGAGGCGCAGACACCAGAGCAGACTCCCTCAAGCACACCAAAATCCGAAGACAATGTGCCGCAGCCTCCCCCTCGGGAGAAAAGTAGATATGCATCGTTAGCCACTCCCGCAGTGCGCCATTTATGTAAAGAGTTTAACGTGGAGATAACCGATGTTGATGGGACGGGGAAGGCAGGTAGAGTGTTAAAAGAAGACATATACAAGTTCGTCGAAAAACGCGACTCAGGCAAGCAAACGACGCAACCTACGAAGACAACATCAAAAACACCATCAGAAACACCATCCCCGGCACCCACCGCCACCGAAAAACAGACCGAGACTATCGTTCCCTTAACAAACACCCAGCAGCACATGTTCAAAACTATGACCCGGTCTTTGAGCATACCACATTTCCTATATGCCGACGAGGTTGATTTCTCCCAGCTCTACGAACTGCGCCGGCGGATGAACAAGGTATTGTCACAGTCAGCTAAAGAAGGAGACGTATCCAAGCTATCCTATTTACCCTTCATTATCAAAGCGGTATCACTTGCCCTTTACAAATACCCAATGCTCAACGCGCGCGTGGACGTCGACCCCGAAACATCCAAGCCCGCGCTAGTCCACCGCAGCCAGCACAATATTGGCGTGGCAATGGATACACCAATTGGCCTCCTTGTGCCAGTCATCAAGAACGTGGCGGCCAAGAATCTCCTGTCTATCGCAGGTGAACTAGCAGGCCTGCAGTCTCGAGCGGCAGCTGGGAAGCTGTCTTTGCAGGATTTGAGTGGAGGCACGATCACCGTGTCCAACATCGGCAACATAGGGGGCACCTACCTATCGCCAGTCATCGTCGAGAAGGAGGTGGCGATATTAGGCATCGGGCGGATGCGCACGGTCCCCGCATTCGGCGAAGATGATCAGGTAGTCAAGAAGCAGGTGTGCAACTTCAGCTGGAGCGCCGACCACCGTGTCATCGATGGGGCAACCATGGCTCGGACCGCCGAGGTGGTCAGGCAGATTGTGGAAGAGCCTGACAGCATGATCCTCCATCTGCGGTGAAGCTGAGCCGGGGAGGGATCGCCAGGCTTCCCCGGCCGAGAAGGGGCTTTACCGTAATCGAACGCCTGCAGGCTGCTTGAGGCGCGGAGGTAACCCGATCCCTATGCTTCGCGTCTTCCCAATGTTCTGCCAATGTTATGAAAAAAGTGGTCCCCCAAAGCGGCTGGCTGGGACCAACTAGGGTCGGATGCAAAGCGAGTGGAATTGGGAACTTGAACTACCCCTCGTGCGCAGCCTTAGAATGGGACTCCTTATACCTAGCATCCGATTTAGGAATAGAACGCATGAAATACGAACCACCAGTTATATCTACCATCAGGCATCCCATGACGCAAAATTAACAAATTATCGAAGAGTGTTCTCGAGGGAGGAAGTCAGACGTGCACGCTCACCCTATCACTCTTCGTCAGCTTGACCACGAAAGTTGCATCGAATCAGACAGCCGGAGCAATGGCCGGGTCCCAAGAATTCGCCACGTAGGGATCCCAAGAAGTATAGCGTAGGGATTCATGCATGGTGCTGTATTCGGCGACCTAGGGTGAGAGAAAAAAGAAACAGGAGCAGTCCTTTCTCATGCACGGCACGAGAGGAAAAAGCATACGTAGTAAGTTGTAGCCCAAAAAAGCAATGTAACAGTGTGACGCCAATGGAACACGAGGGGGACTGAGATTCGATTCGCTAGAGGGAAGCTCTAGAGAGAGCTTAACGAGGTGAAACGTATCGACGGAGAAACGTTACCCTTACTCATATGTGTCATTGACGTTCCTATCTTGCCTGATAGGCTCCGGCTTCTGCAATCCCGTCACGAGTGTTGCTTCTGGAAAAGCCACAGCATTTTATTTCGGAGAAATAGATGTACGTATACGTATAGGTGATCAAGTTTGCATCTATGAGGAAAAGAAATTCGCATTGCCTTATCTATCCTAGTATAGTCTGCCAGAACAAGTGTACCCAGACAGTGTCATTGTTGCTTTAATCGAACTCCAACGCAGAATAAAATGACAATAGAGAAGCTCTGAACTGGTCTTGCCAGTCATATCGTATCCTAAACCCTTGATAACAATAGCAGAAACACTACATAGCTCTCGTCTCCCAACGCCTACGCACCTGAATGAAAATGTAACAGTAGCTGACTCGGCTATACACTCACGTGATGGGAGTCATGTTGGCGTCCCAACGTGGTAGTGATCCATCCCTAGTTCGTGGGCCGCAGTAGGCGTCCTCGTGCAAACATGCATACATATATGCATGCATGTATACCGTCTAGCCGTCTTTCCGTTCCTGATCAAGCAAGTTCGCTGATCTTTTTCGCGGCCTGTTCCAACGCCACTTCCAGCACCTCGTCGATGGAGCCGCTTACATCGACGCTGATCACGTCCGTCTCCTCGGCCGTCGGTGGTTCTAGAATCTCAAACTGGCTCCGCACCATGTTGGCCCCCATGTAGTGCCCTTGTCGTGCCCCGACACGCTCCATGAGCACAGCCTCTGGGGCATGCAGATAAATGAAGTGAAGCGAGACATCATGAGAGAAGTACGGAGCTACTCTGATGACGTCCCGATACTTCCGCTTCAGCGCCGAGCACGTCAATACTACGCCTTCGGCCCCTGATGCCAATTTCTTGAGGGACTCTTCGCGTAGGAGAGTGAGCCAGTCCCATCGGTCAGCGTCCGTTAGAGGGATTCCGTGGGCCATCTTATCTATATTTGCTTGCGGGTGGAACTATCATGGTGCCGAGGTCAGCATTCAAAGCAATAGGTGTTCAGTGTTGTCAAGACCAAACCTACCGCATCACCCTCGAGATATGGTAGGTATAGTGATTTAGATAAGTGCTCGGCAACTGTTGTTTTGCCGCACCCGGCCGGACCGGTAACAAGCCAGATGTGGTGTACTTTCGGTGCTTGTTGCCCGCCGACCTTTGCGACAGTGTTGCTTGACGTGACCGGTGTGATTTTAGCATCAATGGGTTGTGGGTTTGGTCCAAGGGGGTCCATTGCAGATGACATGGAATTGGCTGTTGAAAACTCCCCGGTTAACGGGACCGGTGCGTTGTAGGTCAACATTCGCCTGCGAAGCTTAGAGTGCTTCTCTTTCCCAGGGTTATGAATTTATATAGGAAAACTGAGATGGAAAATGCCTCTGAGGTATGTATAGCTCAGGATTTATTGCGGCAGACTCCGGTTTTATTCGGGTATTTACCCTTGACCCTTGAGGTTGGACAAACAGCTAGCGTATAACTCAACCTAACGATCAAATTGCAAACAAGAGGTAAAGTTGTTGGTTTACCAGAAGTTGAATTGGAAAAAGTTGTTGGGAAGTACTTGATCAAGTAGTGTTAATAAAAGATAGTAAATGAATAAAGCATGCCGGCCGAGAGAGGGTGTAATCGCAGTATAAGTAAGTAGGGGTCAGGCCTGTCTGGCTTGGAGAACGGGTCATTTGTAGGTGGCACTTATGAATCACAACGACGGACTCGCATCTAGTTGCATTTACTGCCGGCAAGTGAATCCGGTCCCGTTCACCGCATTTGAATGCACAATCCATGATACCTAGCTCAGCCTGCTTGCACCTGGCCCACAGCAAAGGTACAGAATTGTGCTGGGACGGCCCAGCAGACGCTAGACGTGGAAATGACCCGTCCCAAACGTCAAACAAGGCAATTTCTGGAGATTAGGACCAATCAGCTGGGTCAAAATGCAATGCGGAACCTACATGGGGCGTACATGTACTAAGATGCCCGAATGTAGGAATGCTGTATAGCGTCAACTTAAAACTCATGTGCCTGAATTCACTGGATACTATAGTTGATGTACTTCGCCATGCGCGGCTACCAGCCGCTGTGCGCCGACTAAAAATTAGGACGAGTTTGTCATATTGGCTTCTATTGGGCCTGGCCTTGTGCAACGACATGTATTGGCCGTAGTAGATGGCCCGTTTGTCCTAACTTGAAGTGTATATTGTTATTTGCGACTCGGTTTGAACAACATCGTCTCGCTTGGAGTAATGACAGCGCCTTACCCGCTGATCCGGGATGCCCTTGTGGCCCACAAATTCAATCCGATGGGTATCCATCATCAGGCAGGTAGATATGGCAGCTATATTGTTGGCGGAAAAGCTTTTACGGAGGAATTTGGTTTTCCCCCGCGTATTACTGGGAGGTAAGGGTTCCTATTTTTAGGCAAGACAACAACCATAGACGTTTTGCCTTCGAGGTAGCAAATGTCAACTTGTTAGAATTACCTCTTAAGAGCCCCAGTCCAACTGGAGGTGAAGAGAAATACCGTATTGAAAGAGAAGGAAATGACTGGAGAGACGCTCGAAAGGAACGTCAGGGGAAAGTGGGGGTCAGAGTCCCGGCCGTGGTAAAACTCGGCGAAATTCTGTGAGAGTACAAACAGAGCTCACCAGTGTGGGGGTCTGTCTAGCTCTCGTATGAGATCAAAACTCCATTGACTCTTGGTGGCTAGCTCTGTTAGCCTTCGGCCTACGAAGAAAAAAATGTGGAGGAGACTGGACGGTTATTAGACCGTAACTAGCTAGGCCATGTGACCCCCGAGCTTTGTTTTCTGCAAATAATTCGATCAGGCTAATTGAGTGTGAAGGTTGGCTTGTTAGGTATACTCACTACTCGGGTTTTCCGTCGATGAATAATTTTACGACACAATATCCAGGTCATAGAGGTAGACATGGAAGTGAGAATGCGCTTCACAGACTCCCGAAAGCTAGCGTTTCTGGTGGCTAGGGCTGGCATAGTCTCGATTGTTTTTCTTTGTGGACAATGTATTTCGCATAAGGGCACGAGACGGTGCGCCCTCTCAATGATGTGCATGGAGACCTAAAACAAGTAGGCATACGACGTTTCTGAGAAGAGCCAGGCTCGACTAGTCTATTTCGTATCGGTCCGGTTGTTCTTGTTACATCGCAGCATGAATATTTCCGTTTCTTATTAGTTGTCTGTAGGTTATCTTTCGGTAAACCTTCACATAAATATTATCACCTAAAGCTTATTGGCCATAAGTGACGGAATGCGAGCTGATCCTATGCCCACTTACGCCCTCTAAGTAGTAAGAATCTTCCTGAAGATGTGGATCGTCCTTTTGCTGGGCGTTCCGGCGGGATGCTTTGAAGGACCTTGAGGTATTATTCGGTATACCGAAGAGTCGAGCAAAGCCCGACGCTTGAGGGCTCCCAAAGACTGAGCGGACATGACATAGATCTGCTATTCGTTTGGGAGGTGCAAGATAGTCGGTTCAGGATTCGTCTGCTTTCCCTTAACAGCATACGTGGGCCTGTGACTGAGTGCCACTTTTGTCCTGCAAAAACACATGGTATGATTTAAGAACTCCCGTACGGACGAACATGCTGATTTGAAATTACAGTACGTTGAGTCTCACGTGAACCGATTGTTGGTGCCCTTTGGGTGTTGCGGATCGAGCCTTACGTGCATGCCACTGCTGATTGTTCATGTGACTCTGCACGAAATGCTATAGGCTACGTTGCCGTCACGTCACGGTTCTTGTTGGCTATTTCCATTCAGCTCACAGCAACGCTCTCCTCCCGTTCTCCCCAATTAACCCATGGGTTGCAGTATGACGTAGAGCCGAGGGACCGCTACATTGGTATCATTGGTACAAAGAGAACAGCTAACGATTCACGTAGCGAACCTGTATCGGATGTGTTCTATTGATGCATTAGTTGACTGCCGAGATGTCAGGCGGCACACTGTCAGCATTGGGCTGCAACTTGAACTGGGCGTAGTGCGATAAGGTGAAGCTGGAAAGATTGATCGGAATGTGGTCAGGCGTCAACTTCGATCCCAGTCCTTCGGAACTTACCGAACCAGCTGGATCAGAGAGCCACGCCAAAGGGTTGCGCCATGCTGACAAGCGAGGAGAGAGTCTGGGGAATATCAGCCGACAACAGTGATGCCGATTCGGTAGTTCGATAGAACACCAGATCTACCTGGTACGTATAGGCAGCAAGCCACGTTGGACAACCCCATGCCTGCCCATGCTTTCGGGGTGACATCGTCCTACCCACGATGACGCACGGATATGCTTTGATCATAATGTACCTCAGGCCGATAGCTTCAATGCCAGGTAGAGATGTTGCTGTTGCTGCCAAGGGTTAAGTGGTTAGGGGGAGTTCTGGAGGAGTTAAGCTAAGCAGCCCTGTGACTATGGACCCCACCTTCGGTACTTTCTAGAAGAATTCTTCGGGAAGGTCTGGCGTCCAGTAGTGTACTTTAGTCCAGTCTAAGCAATGACACGCGTGGCCAGGATCGGGCAGAGTAGGTAATGACCTACACGATATGTACCAAGGCTAGGTGAGGATGTAGTATTGGTACGCTTGGCTACCTACCTAGGTATACTTACAGTAGGTATGCTAGAGACCAAAAAAACGTGGGGCAAACAGGTGGGGAGCATGGAGTGGTCAAAGCTGTCCTGGATCCCCGGTTCCGCCCTGGTTTCGCCCTGGTTTCGTGTCACCGGATACGTGGGGTACCTACCTACTTAGGTAGCTGTTACAAATTAGGGGCGCCTGTCGGAATCTTACCTGTATGTTTAAATCCATCCAGCCAATAGAGTGCTGCATCTGCCCACACTTCCAATAGCATCGCTGCCTTGCAAGTTACAGATACGGTCATAACCTGCATATGTTCAGTGTGGACGAGAGGCACCTGTCACATTCCTACGTCAAGGCCAAAGGTTTCCGTCGGCCCTAAATGAGTCCCCTCTTCTGTTTGTCTCGAGGTACGGCTTCGATACTGAGAGGCTCCAAACCACGACACTTTGTTGCACTCACAAGACATCGCACTTTTTCGAAGCCAACATATCTGCCTAACCCACTGCTACGTAGTCCTACGCGGTCTTACCACGCTGCCACCATGGATGCCCAGGATCTGAAGCATTATCTCGCTGATGCGCCCCCCAGCGTCGTGAGACTGGAAATCGAGAAGCATTTTGATCCGTTGAGTGACAAGCAGAAACGTTATGCCCACTTCATCAGCAGGTTAGTCGGCCCTGTGTTCCGAAGTTATGTCACGTTAACCATGGCTGACCTTCGGCGAATGCAGGGCCTCTTTTGAGGGTAGTAGGGTGGTGTTGAGGCAGGTCTCACCCGAGTCGGAGCCAATAGTGAGCTGGCATTCAACTCAATAATACTACTCTGTGCAATTGTTGACAGTGGCTTAGTTCGACTTCATTCTTGCTCTGCATAGGTCGTCGGGTGGAGATTGGAAGGGCCTGCAGTCCAAGGCCGGTGTTTCGGACGAGGACTTGGGTCATTTTTTCAACTATGCCGCCCAGTTCCTCGGAAACAACGGCAATTACAAGAGTTTTGGTGATGCCAAGTTCGTCCCGAGATGCCCCGAGTCTGCTTTTGCCGCGCTTGCTGCGACGTCCCCAGAAGCACAAAAGTTCTACCAGGCCACCGCCGGCGCCATATTCTCTGCCGATAAGCCCAGTTTACTGCATCTAGGCTATCCTGACCAGGGTCACATGACGACATATTATCCCGACTCTCCTAACATCACCCAGGCTGAAATCGAGGCAATCTCAGCATGGATGGAAAAGAAGGGATTGCTCCCAGAAAACACACGACTAGTGAAGTCCAAAAGCGACACATTTGAGATCTTGATTGCCTCGGCCAACACTGCTGTTCCTAGCGAAGGAGGCGATGTCGGGAAGGAAACTGAATTCAAGGTTGACGATGGCGTCTTAGCCGGGAAAACAATCAAGTTGGTTTATGGGGATTACTCCAAAGAAATGGCTGCTGTAGCCGCTAATACGAAGAGAGCGGCAGAGAATGGAGATAACCAAAATCAACAGCAGATGTTTAACGCATACGCCAAGTCGTTCACTGACGGCTCGCTCCTTGCCTTCAAAGATAGCCAGAGGTTTTGGATTCGGGACAAAGGTCCCATGGTGGAATGCAATATAGGGTTCATCGAAACCTATAGAGATCCGGCTGGCATTAGAGGCGAGTGGGAAGGCTTCGCTGCAGTCGTGAACCTTGAGCGTACACGAGCATTCGGAGCCCTCGTCGATGCCGCACCATCCTTGATTCCCCTCCTACCCTGGAGCAAGGATTTTGAGAAGGACAAGTTCCTGTCTCCCGATTTCACCTCCTTGGAAGTGCTTACCTTTGCCGGCTCGGGGATACCTGCTGGCATTAACATACCGAACTACGACGACATTCGACAGACCGAGGGTTTCAAGAATGTGTCACTCGGCAATGTGCTGAGCGCGAAAGCCCCGAATGAAAAGATTCCATTTATTGCCGAAAAGGATCTCGAGGTATATCAAAAGTATCGCGATGGCGCTTTTGAGGTGCAGGTTGGCCTGCATGAGCTTACGGGCCACGGGTGCGGAAAGTTACTCCAAGAAACTTCGCCAGGGAAATTCAACTTCGACAAAGAAAACCCACCCATCTCGCCCCTTACAAATAAGCCTGTCACTACATGGTACAAGCCAGGTCAAACTTGGGGGTCGGTCTTCGGGAGTCCAGCGGGTGCATACGAGGGTAAGTGATACCTGGCGTGGTTCGAGCAGTAATCCCATCTTTGCTAAAGACGTTGCTAATTTCGATTACTTAGAATGCCGTGCCGAGCTCGTCGCCATGTTTCTGAGCTGCGAGTTCCCTGTCCTCAAGATCTTTGGCTTCGGCGATGGATCATTTGATATCGATGGCGAAGCGGGTGACGTGCTATACGCGTCTTACCTTGGCATGGCGCGCGCAGGCCTCGTCGCTCTCGAGATGTGGGATCCCAAGAGCAGAAAATGGGGCCAGGCGCATTCTCAGGCACGCTTCAGTATCTTGCAGTGTTTCCTACAAGCAGGCGATGACTTCTGCAAGCTCGAATACCAAGGCGACGACCTGAAGGGTGCTGTGATCAATCTGGATCGCTCTAAGATTCCCTCAGTGGGCCGCAAGGCCGTCGGCGAATATCTGCAGAAGCTGCACATATACAAGTCGACGGCTGATGTCGATGCTGGCACGAAATTCTTTGGTGACATGACGAATGTTGACCCCGAGTTCTGGGGCAAAAAGGTACGCGATGAGGTTCTTGCCAATAAACAGCCTCGGAAAGTGTTCGTCCAGGCCAACACATTCCTCGATGAGGCTACGGGCAAGGTTACTTTGAAACATTACGACGCTACACCTGCGGGTATGATTCAGAGCTGGGCTGAACGCCAGATTTGACTACAACCCCGGATATTTCGGACGAGGAACATGTTGTAGATGGTATCTATCGATGCCCAAGTCCCATGGTTCGTGTCCCCAGTTCAGGATTTCTAGTGGACGCAATTAAGAACTAGAACTTGACGTCGCAGTAGCGAAAACAGCATTGATTATTAGCCGATCTCTGCTACTTTCAGATCTAGGAGTAGATTTGAGCAGGGCATTACATATGCTCTTCCGTGCGGATTGAGCCTGTAATTGCCCAAGTTATATATGAAAAAGAAAACATTCGCCGCAGCCGCAGCTTCTGCTTCTCTCTGGGCCGTTATACCCCTGGATAATGACCGATTGCGAGCAAACAACCGTGATGCCTTTGTAGTCCTTTTTATTGACTAAAAACCTCAATTACAGACGCCAGAATCAATGTGACCGATGCCTCAACGTCCAGATGCAATTGGCAGAGCCAGCCCAGTTTCCGCGATTCGCCATCCGCAATCTGTGAGTGTTTTCCCCTCTAAAGCATCATCATAACCGACCGAGAAAGCCCAATTTCGTCGTTAAGGTAGGTTTACCACTTCATCTCGTGGGGCTTGTCGCCCTTGCGCAGGCTGAATGAGCTGGCGAGGTAGCTGGCGAGCATGTCTACCTTCTTGATGTTGGCGATCAGGGCCTTGTCGATGGTCTTCTGGTCCGCCGCTCGGCTGCTGCTAATCTCCTTCTTCTGTAAAACCATGTACGTCAGCTCTTGCTCCTCGGGCGATTTTGGTCCTCCTGGTCTCCATACCTGTGGCTTCTCTCCCTGCTTGAAGAAGGCCTCCTCGCTGGCCTTGTCCTCGGTGGTATCGCGAGCGAAGTATTTGGGTTCCGCAACCTCGTCGATCTTGGCCTGGTCGACACCGGCAAGGTCGATCTTCTGGGAGGTGGCGATGACGTATCGGGAGTTGACGCGTCTCAGAGGGACACCGTTGATCTTGAAGGGGCCGGTGACGAGGAGAACACCCTGGTCGAGGGTCTTGAGGAGCACGACGCGCTTGCCTCGGAATCGACCAGCCAGCAGGATGAGAACGGTACCGGGGGTGAGAGAGTCACGGGGAGCCCAGGGCCGAAGGGTCTTGCGAACCTGTGGTACTCATCGTCAGCTTCCTATCCCAGAGCCCAAAAAGCAAAAGCCTGTGTGCCTCGTCTCATGCTGCCATCACATGCAACCCGATATAGGAACTTCTTGTGCTTTGTGCTTCTGTGCTTCTGTGCTTCTGCCCAGCCGTACCCTCCCAGATTCCACCAATTCGGGCTAAAAAAGACTCGCAGCCCCGTGATCTCGCAGTTTCCAAGGCACAAGTCGGCACGGGGCAGAATGCATCGCTATCGTATCGGTGCAACTCACCTTCTTGGGCTTGGGCTCATCCGTGGCAGGGTACCATTTCTGGGCCTTCTGGGAATGGTGAGGGACCTCCCGGGTCGACTTTCCGAACGTCTTCTGGGTGCTCGGCTGCGACATCGTGACTGTGGTCGGGGGTGGTTGGTTAGTAGAAGGGAATTAGCGGGCGGTTGGTGATGTCGGACAGTCGGAGTAGGATGCCTTTGCGCAAAAATGGAAGATTAGTTTTTGGTGGGTTTACCGAGCCCTGTGGGTGCCACATCATTATCGGGCCTATCTCTGCGTCGTGTGGCTTTGCCCCGCCTTCCAAGCCACAGGCCGAGGGTACGGGGGTACATCTTACATCTGCAAAATGTGGGCACCCAGCTTGGCCAGCTTTTCTTTGATGGGGCAAGGCACCTGATAGGCAGAGAGGTACGGGTAGGTAGGGTACCGTAGGTCCCTAGGTAGGTAGCTAGATAGGTAGGCATATCACTGACGAAGCTCACCTGTAGCCTTGCAACTACGCAGCTGCTCACCACCAACCTAAACCCACGCACACGACACAACCAAACCAAACAACCCCAACCCACGATAGATACCGCTAAGACAAACCGACTGTTCGCATTTTGGCAACACACATTCCCTACACTTGCCCAATATGGCATCGATAACGCCGCTTATAACTTTCAAGGCGGGCAAATGTGAACTCGATGTCTGTCCCCAACGGCCCTTCTCGCCATGAGCACTCGTGCTAACCTTGGTCCAGACTTCGTCAAAACCGTACAAAGTTTCGCCCCAGCCGGAGCATGGCTACATATACCTACACAGCGAAGATGGTATACATTAATTTATGCCAGACTTAGGGGCCTGTGCTAATGCCACACCAGACCTCATCCACTTCTGCTGGCGGGAGCGATCGGCCCCTCTAGACGAACCCGAGATAGATCTCGTCATGGTTCCTACCGATGGCCACTTCCTTCCTTATGAGGCCCCCGGCGGCCGCGATACGTACACGAATGGCCGAATCTTTGTCCTCAAGTTCTCTTCCTCATCAACACGTTACGTCTTCTGGCTGCAGTCGAAAGCGCAAGGTCCTCGGGGCAACCAGAACCCGAGCTACTTGAGCCCCCGAGATCGCAAGATCGGCGAGATCGTCGATTCCCTCCTACAAGGCGAGGAAGTCGATGTTGCCCAAGAGTTATCCCAGATCAGACACCATGACGACAGACACGACGATGGCGATGCGACCATGGAGGACGCCCAAGGTCGTCGAGACTCAAATGAACCCCATGGCGGTAGTGGCGGCGCCGGTGCTGATGCTACGGGCGGTGATGTACGGGAGGAAGGTGAAGATGCTCGGGAAGGCGGAGCAGATGGAGCTAGAGCGTAGGTGATCATTCATTAACCACTCTATGGCGTATCAGAAGGGGGCAAGGCGCGCAAGACTGCATGGCAATTTGTTTACTGAAGGAGAATCCAAAGGAGAGCATGTCCTTATTTGCCTCTGAACTACCGTGTACGACTAGAGATTCTCAATGAGAACCGCAACTATTTCTCGCGTCTTTGCTGCCCGCCAATTTGCCTACTAGAACTACGGCGCTAACATGATGTTAGTGCCGCTTCTGGGGTTCCTGATGCTGCCACAGCGGTGAGGAACTTCCTCGATTCCTTGAAGGGAGGTGGTAATGCAGTGTCGAATCAGGGGGAGGGCAAACTTTATCCACTCCTGTCAGACCTTCTCACACCACCCACCACCGTACCATGGGCGCGGACCGCAACGGAAGAGCAAATAGATAGTCTCTTGGGTTTCCTCCCACCGGCGATCGTGGTGCTTTCACAACAAAGCGATCATGGAGACAGTACGGCTGAACCAACTGCTGATGCAGTAGAAGCCGCCAAAGCCGCCATGAGTCTCGGTCAGAAGAAGGCTCTAATCGAGAAAGTGTTACGCAGCCCACAATTCCATCAGAGCCTAACTAGCCTTACGATGGCCCTTCGAGACGGTGGTTTACCTACGGTGGCTGATGCACTTTCCATCAAGGTAGCGAATGGTGGTTATATGAGAGGGAGCCAGATGCCGCTAGGAGGTGGAGAGGCTGTCGAGGCTTTCGTTGAGGGGGTCAAAAAGACGGTACAGGAGAAGGAGTAGGAGTGTTGTTGACACAATATCATGGGGAGGCAGCATCCTTATGGTATGATTGTATGTGAGAGAGTGCTCACTAACATGTCCGATTAGGATTTGCTAGTGTTTACATTACGCCGGTAGGATGTGCGGTGAGACCAGCGACTATCTAGGTTGACCTTTATTTGGTGCAACGCGGTAGATCCCCCGCGGTTCCCGCAACTAAAATTTAGGCGCGGTAATTGTCCTACTGATGTCAAATCTCAAAATACTTGGCAGTATCCAGGTACTCAATATGCCAGAGAAGACTCGGTAACTGCAAGTGCTCAATAGTATTAAACGATTACTCAAGAGAGAGTAAAAGAATGGTATCTTCCCAAAAAGTTAATGTCTGCCCAGCCCATATTCCTTTCTATTAAGGGGTGTTTCTCATTCTTCCCTTTCTTTGCTTCCTCCCTTCGTATGCTGAAGCACCCTCCATCCCTTCCCACTTGGACGGCGCAAGTGGCAATACAAATCCCTCAATGTAGATACATAGTTCAACCGATACTCCCGCTATGACGCTATGGCACGATGATGACTTTTGAAAAACCCAAACACAAAATATCCGGCACCTAGCCGACCGGAGGTGAAGAAGAAGAGGAGGAGTGCCTATGAAAAACAAGGAAGAATCAACGACTTTCTTTTTCTCAATGCCATGGCAGCTTCCGCCTCCATATCTCGTCCTCTTCCGCTATCCTCGCGCGGCGGGCGTCCTCCATTATCTCGTCTTCGGTGCGCGGGCGGAGGGGAGAATCGCAGCCGCGGAGCCCGATGAATCGCCCGATCTTCCGTCGCTTCTCCTCCAGAGGCATGTCTGAGGACCACTGCGGAGGATCATGTCAGTCTAAAGGTTTCCTTGTTTCGTTTTGTCTTTGTTACACTGGAGGGGGTGGGTATCACGAGGGTTAAGTAGGGAAATTGGCAGGCGTGAGAAAGGGGGGACGAGGAGGGAAAAAATAAAGGAAAGGAAAGGCAAAACGCTTACATTGATAGGGCATGGGTAGTGGAACGTGTACCGACACGGCGTCCGCTGGTGATAGAAGTGCGCGAGCTCCTCGAGCTGCGCGTCCGTCAGGAGCCAGAAGTTCAGCAGCGTCCCGGGGAACGCGGGGTGCACGTCGCCCGTCGTGAGCTGTACCAGCGGTGCCAAGGGCAGCGCCATCTGCTCCAGCTTTTGCTTGAAGGCGGCGTTGTTGGCGGCCCGCCGCTTGCTGAGCAGGTTCCGGGTTTGGTTTTCCATTCGGTGTCTGGCTGGCGGAACCTTTTCTTTCGGGTGTGTTGACCAGCTATTTAGATAGGTACCTAGTCTCGGCGGCGTGTTGCTGCGGGAGTTAGGGATTGATGTCGGGGGTTTTTATGTCCTTTTCTGGCGGCTCTCCTTGGTGGAATGTGTGTTGGCCTTTTCTCTTGATTCCCGTGATCTCGCTACAAAGTACAAATCGGTCGCACGGTAAAAATAAAGACAGTAGAAGGCTAATATGAATATGAAAGTTTTGGTTTGTTTTGGGCGGGAGTGGGTTCTCTCTTTATCGTGAGATCAGGCCTACAACGTCAATTGTCAAGCCGCCAGCAGCTACAGAATAAAATAAACGAACAGGAACAAAATGCGAAGGGAAGCAACAAATGAGACGGGGTCCCCCTTTTATATGGTGGGAAGGAGCACTTGGAATTTATGATAACTACGGCTGCTGGGCTATGAGAGACTGAAGGGGGCAACCAAAAACCAGGAAAACGAAGCTCGGGAAATGGCTAGGCGGTTGTGCTGCCCTTCTTGTAAGTGCTGGGTCTCTTGTGGCGGGCTCTTCTTTGTTGGGAACTGGCCGCGAAGGAAGAACCCTTATTAAAACCATCGCGAGAGCCGCCTTTGTCACTTCTCGCCTTTTTCAGTGTAGAAGTGACCTTTTCGACGGACGTGTTCGGGGCCTTGTCTAGGACATTGGCCTTCTTTCAGAATCTTGCAAATTCGATATAAAAGACCCCAAAGACAGGTGACAGAAGATACCTCTATAAACTAGACTAGCACTGCACGGATCGGGAAGAACTATCGCGACAGGCCTTTATGTTTTTTGTCTGTCGGCCTTGAACCATACTGTGTCATTAATGACATGTCCTTTATGAAGACAATAGACCGAGTCTACGATTCTCGTTTTAATAGAATGTCTGATTACCTGTTAATCTAAAGCTCTTTCGCGTAGAATCTAGCGAGTGCCACCTGCCGACCTCTCGTCAGAGTTAGTCGCCCTTAAGCATATAGGACCCCCTACTTCCGGATAAGTTATACATACAGATAGAATCATCGGGGTGACATATGCATCATTAAAGTCAGTGTGATGCGATGTATATTTCCTGCTCAAAGCCCCTTCCAGGCGACCTTGGCCACATGGTCGGCCTTTTTCCTGCTTTGCTTGACAAAGCCCATGGCCTTCATTTCGGCCATCGAACGATAGAATAAGACGAGTGCAGTTCGTTCCTCCAACCCATCTTCGGCGTCCTCGCCCACAATAGCATAATATGCCGACCAAATGTCGGCAGCGTTGATAAGCGAGCCAGTCTCGAGGTACAACTGATACAATATAGCGGTTGTCGGCAGAGTAGGTGTAATCTGGTCCTCGTCTGTTTTGCAACAAGAGCAACCTAGATAGTCATGTGGCCGTGATAATGCTCGCTCAAGCACATGTCGTGGTCGCGGGATAAATACGTCCTTGTACGGCATTTTTGAATCGTAGAACCAGACCTCATTGAAAGGCATGTCACATGCCCCATCAATACACATCGTAGCATCCAAGTGCTCGAGAAACCGGTGGATGAGGTCGGTATATGATTTGTCAAGGTCGGTAAGTGCCGCGGTATCGTGGCTAAGTTGTACCTTCTGGGCTACAACGGTGGTACGCATGATTTTGTTCTGGCCGCTATACTTACTACGGAGAACATGGCCTTGGTCATCAGCTTCGCTCCGTAATTGTTTGATGCCGGCGTGAATATCTAATAGTAGGGCAACAGTCTCGTGCGCTTCATCCGCCCAAGGATCTAGGCCGAGACTTTGGTCGCCGTGCTGTATTAGGTCTATTAATCGACCTAAATATCCTTCACTGTCGCAAGGTTCCATGCGCTTTACCGAATCGAAAAATTGGCCATACTGGCCAGAAAGGTTTACTCCATTGTAAGAGGCGTCCATGTAAAGATTTGAAAAGTCCAGTGTTAAGGTCCTGCTGGCAGTGAACGTCTTCAAAATGCGCAACAGTCTGATAACCCATCGACGTCGCTTCTGAAGACAGTCCACTACATGCTCGATGAGTTTACTGTCATCCTTTAAAAGTTGCTTGGCTTGAACAATGTTATTGTTTTCAGTGGCGGCTTCTACGGCTTGACGAAAAGAGGGTAGACACCGTATGATTTCAACATGTTCAGATTGAAGAGCGCCTGAGTTCAGCCCATCAGGCACCAAGAAACTCAAGGGGTTCGCGTAGAAATGGCACATGTACGCATACTGTTTATCTTAGTCTCCCATTTTGTCCAAAGCATTTAGCAAACTCACCTTCAAAGACCTGACGAAGTCTTGAATACTTGCCACTTGTTCGCGTTGGCGCTCCAGGAGACTACTAACGAGGTTTGGGCCTAATAATATCGGTGCTTCAGAATGGGCAACAGCGGTTCTGAAGATCTTATCAACGATGGATGCCGTTTGCTCAACATCGAACTGATCTCCGTAGAGACGTTGGCAAGTCGATTTCAAGAGGCGCGCCTCAAATAACTCAACCGAAGTAGCAACTCCAAAGAGGAAGGCAAAAGGGATGCGGTCAAGCCATGAACTGCGAGCCGAATTAATTATCAAATGAGGCATCTACATTTATATAAGCCTACCTTAGAAGAGAAATTAAGTCGGATAATAGACCACTATCGAAAGCCTCACTGTCTTGGAATGCGATGACGACCAGGTTAGATCGTCGCGTTAGCTTAAGATGCGCGTGTAGAGCTTCGAGGTCGTAATTCAGGAATTTACGGCCCTTAGATTGCGAATTAGTAAGAACTCGGTACCCCATATCGTTAAGTACATTTCCACACTTACCTCTTTACTTGTGGTTAAATCCAAGTCGTCTTCATCAATCGAGCCCTTCGAAACGATATCGTGTATGATCTTTCGCAAGACGGCTCTGAGATTCGAAGCGTCCCCAGAACGTAGGCGAACAACCTGAGCGCTTGCTTCATGTTGCAATGTCTCCGAGAGTTGCTCGAATAGGAGGTCCTGGGATGCTATGTTGGGCCCGGTGATAATGAAACCCGACGGAATTTTATCTTCAGGCGTGTGGCCAGGGGCGTTTTGCAGAAAGGAGGCGACTTGCTGTAGAGTAGATTGATTTGTGTCCCGGAGAATACTCTGAATCCGAGAGTCTATAACTGACCACAAATTCTCAAATACCTCTTGTCTAAGATTCATGGTCTGGTCCGACTCAGCACCCTGAAGAAGCAGTTGGAAGGAACTAGCATTTTTGGTGTGTTGAGCATCTGGCTTGTCTAATTTTTTCAATATCCTCCTTCGTTTGGCAGGGCGAGTTGCGTCGTCAGGGCCTCCTGACGGATCAAATATATAGGCGGCCTAGAGAAACCCATTAGCAGGAGACCTACGAAAATTGTTTTTTAAAAGAGGGAGATGAACATGATGTTGCTTTTCTTCGTAGGCTTCCTCAAGCCCTTCGGAAGATGCCATTGCTTATCGGGATGGTTCCATCCTTTCCTTGATCAGTTGATATTTTGCAGGTACAAGACTATTAGCTCAGAGACGCGATGAGGCGCGATACTCCTGTACCACAGGCTCAGACGCGCTAAACTACTACCTAGGTAGGTTAGGTTAACTGTTGGTTGTACAAGTACTCCGTACAGCACATGCATAACTACTTAGTGTACAACCTACCTAGCAACTACAGTACGTACTGTACAGTGTCCATCTGTTTTATTTCGGGGTCCGCCAAGCGTTCAATTGTCTGCGCTATCCGACCCTATCTCCAGTGATATCACTGCGCTCTGAACTTTTAATTTTTTCCCTTTCACCGTGCATACCGCTCGATGCGATTCGCGAACCTGCGCCAGCTACCTGGAACGTCAAGGTGCCATGCCTCCTAGAACCGCTCTTTTCGATTTCGGTACACGTAACTTTGTATGTAATTCCTGTCGATCTGCTCTCCGAAAGCGATCGACTGTAACACCATGGCCGATTCGACAATCATCCCAAGCCGCGGGCGCGCTTGCGCGCGGCCGAACGAAACATCGATCTCCCGCACAAGAAGCCGAACGCCTGAAAACCATGGAGGCCCTTGGCCTTCTGAGAGACGCCCCGAACAAAGTGTCTGTGAACTACTTCGAACAAGGGGAGAGTGGCAGTTTACGCCGTATAGAGGACGAAGACGAGTTTGCCAAGTCTTTGACCGACCCGGGAGGCGAGCTTGATGCTCGTCTCAAGGAGTTCGAGGACCAGCTCCAAGGCGTTACCGTTATGGCTAAGGCGATAGAGGAGATGGGTGGCAAGGAAGAAGCCGACAAGCTACGAAAACAATTTGCTCTGGACTCTGATGATAATGCCGACGAGCTACTAGAAGAAACTGACAATCTGTCGATATCCTCGTTGGCGATCCCGATAAATGGTCTGAACGGTAATCGGCAGCATCGCATCCACCGCCTGAACAATTGGATAAAGCGCTGTAGTAGGGCTAGGGAGAAGAACAGTCTTTTGCCCAAAGATGTACAGGGTCTTTGGAAATCGTATTCGGCAGCACGCGCAACATTATCGGGACGGTGGCACACCGTTCCAAACTCGACTTGGGAGGTGTTATGGCAGATACTTTCAGCCGAATACACGTTTATTACAAATCGCATGTCATATATCTACGCCCTCGCCAAGGACATGCAACAATCCGGCGTTTCTTTGCGCCCTGAACAGCAGATTCTAGCCCTCGAGGCTATGTTTGTCGATGGTTGGGAGAATGAGGCCATCGAGAACCACCGACGGCATGTTACAACCCTTGGTGCGAGTCCTGAGACGTTTGTGCCCTTCTGGCAACTGGGACTGCAAATGTACTGCCGTGTTGGGGACCTTGAACGGGCTCAACGTATAGCCGGCACAATCCTGGAATCCCCTTACGAGGCCGACCCTCGGGTTGTACAGCCGCTTATTAAACTATGTGCCGAGACACCCACCGCTGTCGAGACTGGCTTTAAACTCTACCGCGATCTACGTACTAGCCTTGGAGATTTAATGGTCATCGAAGACTACGATACAATCATCTCATACTTTTTAGCCTCTGGAAATACCGAATATGCCCTCTTTATCTTTGTGGATATGATGAAGTCAGGATCTGTTGACCTTGTAGGAGCTCAGCATTATCCTCCAAGTATTGCAAATCCTTTCTTTTTTGGCAAGTGGTTGAAGCGGCTCATCGGTGCCGGCGACCTTGAAGGGGCGTTCAACGTCTTACACTTCATGAGATCTCAGGGAATTACACCACGGGCAATCCAAGTTAACGGGCTCATTGGAGCATGGCTTCGATCCGGGGCCGCTGACAATGTTCAAAAAGCGGAGGACGTTGCATTCGAGATGATTAACACGCGCCTACAGTTCGTGGAATCGAGAAGAAGACAGTCAAGCCTACATGGCGTGAGATTATATCAATGTGGTGATGGATGGCCACGAGCGAATCTGGAGACTTTCAGCCTGCTCGCAGAAAACTACATAGAACGAGGCCTTACGTCGAAAATAGGTCCACTGTGGGAATCTTTCCAAGACACGGAAATTGCCCCTGATTCATTCATATTAAACCACCTGCTTGTGTCTCTTCTTCAAGAAGGAAAAAGCGATGCCGTACTGCCCACATACCAGGAAATGTTTGCGCGATTCAATCTGGAGCCAGATTCGCATACTTTCATGGCTCTCTGGCAAGCCCTCCCCGCCAATGTTTTCACCAGGATACGCCAAAGGGATCTGAACGCGGAAGCCTTGCGAACTCGCGCTTTGTTTGCAGAAATGCTTAAACACGCCCCGATTTTCAAATCAAAAGACGGTATGGAGATGGATCAGTTCTTGGCGAGGAACATTTTACACTCGTTCCGCAAAATTCAAGATCACGCTGGTCTTCTACTGGCCTACCGAGCACTTCGGCGAATCTTTAACTATAATCCGCCGGACATGGTTGTCTTTGAGATATTGCTTGGGACGTTGGATCTAGAAAGACTTGCCAAACGCAGAGAAGGTTCTAAGCTCATCCGGGCGAGGGCGAGTCTTGACAACTACCTGGCGCATCGACATGGGGAACTTGTGCAGTCTGGGGAGGTTAACGATGGCGAAGAAATGTCACCAAAATTAAGGGTCGAAGAGACAGGTGATTTTTTGGAACTTCAGCTGGAGACAAACTTCTCCGATATGGAGAAGGATGCGCAGCGATTGGCTATAGAAGCCGCCCAGGAGATGGGCCTACAAGCTCGGGCAGCTCAGGGTGCAGAGGCTCATCCTGATCCATAATATCGGGGCTCTGTGTATGACAATATGTACTATATGTGATGACAATCATCTCACTCTGTAAGATACAACAAGTGTACAATGAAAACACAGCATGTCAACTAACAGTAGAGGGCTCAGTCGGTTAATTTACAAGTCAATTGGATGGAGCTAGGCCAAAGAGTGGCTGATCCAAGCCACCAATCATTGGTCTAACTTAGAATAGACTAGTACAGGCACCCGATCAGGCGCAGACCAGATACGACTGAGAAGCCCTATCTCAAAAACAGTGGGGCACACAAAGAATTACCAGGAAATTCTGGGCTCAATTGCGACTTCGACCTTCTGCAACATCACCAACACCCCAATTATACACCACGTCCAGATTCAGCTGGCTTTAAACATCCTAACTTCAAAATAAGAAGACATGGGAGCCAGCAAGGAAAAGAAGGCGGAGTACTTCCCCAAGCTCAAGGCCCTGCTTGAGGAGTACAAGTCCGTTTTCATCGTCACCGTCGACAATGTCAGCTCGCAGCAGATGCACGAGGTCCGACAGTCCCTCCGCAGCGAGGCTGTCGTGCTGATGGGCAAGAACACCATGGTATGTGCACGTACGAGATGCTGCAGAGCAATGTCTGGTGGCTGACTCTTGTCTGTTTCCGCGTTTCTAGGTGCGCCGAGCCCTGAAGACCTTCATCACCGACACTCCCGACTACGAGAAGCTCCTACCCCACGTCAGGGGCAACATCGGCTTCGTCTTCACCAACGGCGATCTCAAGACCATCCGTGACAAGATCCTCGCCAACAAGGTTGCTGCCCCTGCCCGTGCTGGTGCCGTTGCGCCCGCCGATGTCTGGGTCCCCGCTGGCAACACCGGTATGGAACCCGGCAAGACCTCTTTCTTCCAGGCCCTCGGTGTCCCCACCAAGATTGCCCGTGGTACCATTGAAATCACCACCGATCTCAAGCTCGTCGAGTCTGGCAACAAGGTCGGCCCCTCTGAGGCCACTCTGTTGAACATGCTCAACATCTCTCCCTTCACCTACGGTCTGGGTGTCTTGCAGGTCTACGACGAGGGCAACGCCTTCTCACCCGATGTCCTCGACATCAGCGAGGACCAGCTCCTCAAGACCTTCACCAGCGTCATCACCACCATCGCCTGTGTGTCGCTGGCCATCAACTTCCCCACCCTGCCTTCCGTCATCCACTCTCTCGTCAACGGCTACAAGAAGGTCTTGTCCGTTGCCATCGAGACCGAGTACAGCTGGCCCGAGATTGATGAGATCAAGGACCGTATCGCCAACCCTGACGCGTACGCTTCCGCTGCTCCTGCCGCTGCCGCTGCCACTGAGACCAAGACCGAGGCTGCTGCCGAGGCCAAGGACGAGGAAGAGGCTGAGGAGTCTGGTGACGAGGGCTTCGGTGGTCTCTTGTATGTTCTACCCCACCCTGAAAGTTCCGCTTGTCTGCTTTTCACTAACCTGGCTTTAGCGACTAAATTACATAACATGGTCATGGTGTTAACGGACTGGCATAAAACTGGGCTTCGGTTAGGTTTACGAGATCTCAACGTACGAAAATGGACGGTATATAGGTCTTTTGCTGGTCAATTGAGACACTTCACGTGTGACGAAAAACAATATTGGCCGATATGGTTGACCAGTGTGAATGTGATATGCTGCTTGCCATCCTGGTGCTCAGCCATTCACTTCCCGCAAAAAGGTTAGTCGAAATTTCTCTGCCTCTACTTATGGAACCCCCGAAAAACGTGTTCTATGATTATAAAAATAATCAAGAGCTTTTTAACCCTGAACATTTCTTGATGACACCACTTATCAACAACACCCTATGAGACACGGCCTTCTTATCTTCGTCACATGTTTCAAGATTCGTTTATGAGTAGAAGAGCTAATTCGTTCTGCAAGGTCATTATTTATAGGAATCCTACTAGTAGTCGTATATGCTGTGATAATGTAATACACCCCTATCCTACATTACTAGCTGGTAATTAAATGGGCCTGAGTATCCCGTCGCCTTTTCCACGTGTTACCTCGCGAAGCTTTTATGATTTGTCCTGGTGTCCATCTAAAATCGCCTTCGCAACAGCGATAGTCGAATCTGGCAGCCCCGCGAGCCGCGCGACCTTGAGCGCGTGACTCTGCCGGTTGACGCCCTTCCGTAGCTTATGCACGTAGACGAAGCCGCCGTCGCCGTCCTCCTCAACGTCGGTGCAGTACATCTCCACGGGGCCTCCTCCTCCACTAGTGACGTGCAACCCGCGCTCGTGGACGAGGTCCGCAAGCCCGTGGAAGTGGGTGGCGAAGAGCGCGCGGCACCTGTTGACGGTGGCGAGGTGGTGCAGGCACGCGAAGGCAACGGCCTCGCCGTCTTCGGGCGTCGTGCCGCGACCGATCTCGTCCATGATGACGAAGGAGCGCGGCGTCGCGTGGCGTAGGATCTGCGCGGTCTCCAGCATCTCGACCATGAACGTGCTCTGGTCCCGGTACAAGTTGTCCGCCGACCCGACGCGCGAGAAAACGGCGTCTACGATACCCAGGGTCGCGTGCGACGCGGGCACGTAACACCCCGCCTGCGCGAGGACGGTGATGAGTGCGTTTTGCCGGAGATACGTGCTCTTGCCTGCCATGTTCGGCCCCGTGATCAGCCAGAGACGGCCCTCTGAAGAGTGCGCTGGCGACGTTGGTATTGGTGTGCTGTCTTGTCTGATATTGGAATCCACGCTGGGAGTTGGCGACGCAAGAGTAGAGCTGGCAGTGTGTCCCACAAGACAGTCATTCCTCGTGAAACTACGCCCTTGTTCGCGCAACCCGCCTTCCACCGTCGGGTGCCGTCCCCCGATAATCGTATGGGCTGTCGAATTATTGAGGACAGGCCTTGTCAGTCCTTGCTCGACAGCAAGGCGTGCAAATGACGTGGCGACATCGAGCTCGTCTAGTACCGATGCGTTGCGTCGGAGCTTAACCAAGTTCGCTACCACGGCCGCGCGCAGCTCGGTGAAGATGCGCGCCTCTTCGGTCCCGATTTCGAACCGCGTCTGGTGAATACGCTGTCCCAGTGCCGTCCATTCCGCTACGTGGAACGTCCGGGTGCTACGGCTTGAGCTCACCACTGTGTGGTCCGTGACGCCTGTCGCCCGTACATCTTTGCCCTTCACGTGGCAAATGTGTCCTAAGTTAGGCGTCCACCGGAGCGTCAGGCTTGGGGCATTCAGGCGCTCGCGCAGGATACTTCCCATCTCGGTCTTCTCTTGTAATAGGGCCGAGAGTTTGGTGTGTAGCTCTTGTAACCCAGGACTTGCTTCTGGTTTCATTACAAAGGTCATGATATCGTCTGAGTAGTGGTCCCTGAGCGAGATAGGTTTCTTCCTTTTTGAGCCCTTAGGCAACGATGCTGCGTCTTCTTGCGTCCCTTCGGCAGCAACGACTTCTTCGGCTAGGCTGAGCAATTCGTTGGCCTGGCTATCCTCGTTTTCATGCTGGTGGATGAGCCCCTCTTCGTCAATCGACTTACGGATACGTTCTGCCAGTTTCACGGGCTCCTCAAGCTTGATACGTGAGAGCATGGACTCGAAGCAAGAGGCAGGTTGAGGGGAGGAGTCGACGTGTACATCCGGATTCTTTTTACTTGCATTATGGAGCTCTATTGGTTCTATCCGCCCGCATTCGGTGGCATTAGCAAGAATGCTGAATATGTCTTGCACGGCGCGAATTGTGTTAGCTAAGCTTATAAGGTCATCTGCATCCCCCCGGCCGAATGCAAACTTCTGTACCAGCCGTTGTGAATCGTGACTTCTTCTTAGCAATAGAATAATCTCATCGCGGCGGTCTTCGTTTCGTATAAAGTACTCAACCAAGTCCTGGCGAACCCGGATGGTATCTAAACACGTAGACGGCGCGCTTAGCCATAAATCCAGCAGTCGAGCGCCGCCCTTTGTGACCGTTCTCCGCACAGCATGGAGCAAACTTCCCCTCAACGTGCCATCTTTGATGGTCTTCTTAATCTCTAGGGCTTGCATGGTATTCTTGTCCATGGCTAGGACCGCTAGATTCTCATGCCGTAGTGGGGGCTGCAACTTCATGCTCAACCCCTGAAGACGATTGTTCACATATTGGAGTAGCAAACTACCTGCTTGAACCTCATTTGAAGTCAAGTCCACGATAGTTTGCGCCGGTATCTCAGACTCCAGCATTGGACGCCATTCTGACACGGGTAGAAACTTCCCTTCAGGTGCGAACGTGATGAAATGCTTGTCTTCCGCTAGAACGGAGAACAACTGGTGGTCTCGTTGCGACTCGAGCGCTTCATCAACGACAATTTCTCGAGGACCCACTCGGGACAGAATAGACGAAAGTGAGGTTACAGTTGTAGCTTGAGTATAGAATTGCCCGGTGGAGACGTCGAGCCAAGCTAATCCTATTGGTGTGGAGAGCGGGCTTGAATTTTCGTTCCCGGCGGGTAGATAGGCATCGGTCGAACAGTGACGGGCTTCATGGTCAATGTGGATCGCCAACACATAGTTGTTGGCGTAGGGATCAATAAAATTCTCATCTATCAAAGTACCTGGGGTGATAACGCGTGTGACTCGGCGGTCATGCATAAGCCCACCAGACTTCACCTTGTCACCAGGATCATTGGGAAATTCCTCGGCTACGGCTACATAGCAGTTGAAGTCGAGCACCAAAGTTTTGAGAAATCTCTCCAACTGAAAGAAGGGGAAACCAGCCTACAAGGGGTATCAGAGAGATTGTGTCACGACAAACAGAGATGAAATGGATGGTGGATAATGAACAACGGTACCATTGGGACGGGGCCGGCATTGGTCTTCTTATGCGCCACCTTGAGGTTTAGTAGCGGACCGTATTCCTCGGCATGCTCGAAGTAGAGCTCGTAGAAGCCGCCAACACGTGTCAAGAGGACGCAGTTCTCAAACTTCTGCATGCTGCGACGCGCCTGCAACACTACGGTGGGATAGGCCGGACTGCCATCGTCTTGCACGTCGGGCAACGGTTCCGCCTTGACAAGACCTTGAGGAAGATCATCCAGTTTGAGAGAAGACTTCGTCTTCTTCCCCTGCGATTGCGTGCCGCCCAGGCGGAAAGCAGTGCAGCGACTGAGACGCGGAAGACTTGGCCGTCGTGGGATGTCACGTGCATGAGCATGGCTGGCAATAGATCTCGTGCGTGCAGCCAAAGTGGGAGCAAGCAGTGGTAGCACGCGAGGGCCGGCGTCATACAGCTGACATGGACTGCGACAAGCGAGCAACGGAAGAAGCCGAGGGCATGATGACGAGCCGGTCATCTGGGACGAATAGGAAGGAAGGGAGGGAGACGACGGTGTGTGTGGACCAGGTTGGGCGGACGGGCTTGGGAGGGGGAAACCAGCGAGAGGTCTCACTCTCACTCGAAAATGTGCAGATTGCCAGGTCGTCCAGATGCAGGTTGGACAGATTCACAGATTCAGTCGAGAAAGGAGCGAAGGGGACGGGGCGCAAAGGTGAGTGGTCGAATCTGCCATGTCAATCTGCGCTGGTGGAGGAGGCGTGAAAAAGATTTGGAAGGGGAGCGATGATCATGTTGTTCTACCCTGCGACTCGCACCTGCCGTGCACTGTAGCACAGGTATTTTCTCGCTGAGCGCTACCGTGTGGCATGTGCGACAGCCGCGCCCACACACTGTCGCTACGGCGGCTAATCCCTGCTGCTGACTCTTCCCAATAAGAGCCATTAGTTTAATATTTGGAATCTTGTTCCAACCTCGTCTTGCAGACACGGCAAATACCAGTACCAAAATACCACAGCACCGCGCAACGCCTGGAGAAGCTGCTGTCACTCTCTGCCCGACTACTCCGAAGAGGCCAAGGCTTTCTTTTCTAATGCGGTTTTACAGCACAGGTATGCTGCTGCAGGTACCTACCTAGGTAAAGTAACAAGTCAAGCAGTGCAACGTACAATACTGTAGGCATCTACGCTGCGCTGCTACAGTACTGTATCGCGGTAAAACACCCACGGTTGGGTATAATTGTCACCCCCGGACAGGCGAGTGGAACTGCTCTCTCCAGACAATGAATCACGGCCCGACGATTTGGAATCCGTGGCTGCCAGCCCGGTCGGTAATGACAAAATCGGGATGGGCACCCTAGGGGCAGCTCCCTTTGTCGCAGTTTCTTCCGAGCTGAGGTTACATAACCTCTGAACCCCCAAGGCGTTGTCAAATCATTGACGGCCCTTGCGCTGCTAGGCAGTCGATTCAGATGAGGGGTTGAGACGATCGACGCCGAATAGCGTTTGATGTCAACGGTAATGTCAAATTGTGCCTTTGGACCCAAACGGACGGGAAGGCGATCCATCGCAATTCTCAAATGTTCCCCTGCTCTATCTCAAATTCCTGACTTTCTAATGTCGGCATATACACGTGGACGGCAGTGTACTAGACACGCCCGTTTCTTCTTGCTTCTTGCGCATTGAATACCTAGTTGGTATATATCAAATCCACGCTGCATGTGTGACCAAAAGGGTTGCTCACGGAAAACGCCCTACTTACGGGAAGCACACAGCCCACCTATTAATAAATGCCCGTACCCCAGCTTCGGCTTTGCTTGCCCGCCCGTTACTAAGTAGCAACTATCAGCTAAATCCATCTTGTCGTGTCGTTTGAGTCTTAGGCCTTGGACTTCACCCACCCTCCATATCGCTCTCGCTCATTTTCACCTCGCGCCGCTCACCTTATATCGCTGAGAGACAGATACTCTAACGCCAAAGTGAATACATATTTTGGGATTGGAGCCTCTGGGGAATGCTGAACGCAACTTGCAAGAGGTCGTAAATACTAGTTCCATTATGATGAACGCGGCGAACACGGGCCCGCCGACGATGGCGGCTTCTCACCATGCACCGCCCCTGGGACGACAACATCGCCCTAGGAGGAAATCTCTGGAGCAGCTCGAGGCCAAATACAAAGCTCTAATGCGGAATATGCTCATGTATCAGCAGATGAGAAAACGGAATATAGGCGGAGGAGCCGGAGCCGGGACGAGCATCAAGACCGAAGGCAGTACAGGGATGGATGAGAAGTCACAGCAGCATTTAATATACCAGGCTCAACAAATGCTTCCTACACCATCATCATCGGTCTCACCCGCTTCGAGCACAACGAATTTAGAGGATACAAACAGTTCACAGTATCAACATCATCAAAATCCGATGCCTGCTCTACGCGAACAGCAACGCGAACGTCCCCAGCAGAAAAGACTACAGAATGCTAGTAGTGGACCTAAATCTGCATATGACAGGCGGGAGGCGGGATCGTCAGCACGACATACCCGGCCGGCTAGCCGGACCATGCCAGCCGCGATGCAGCTCGCATACGAAGAGCTTGCCTCGATACAACGACAACAGACGCCGTCGCCGCAGCAGCATCAACAACCGCATCACCATCAACAGCAACCTCCGTTCCAGCCGCCACAGCAACAACACCAAGGGAGCGCCCCAATCCCGATACCGCGGCCGACAAACGTACAAATTCCACCTCATTATCTACAACAGCAGTACATGCATCATATACCGCCCCATATGCACCCGCATCACCAGCAACTAGCCTCACCTCTACCCACACCACCCCATCTCACCGCCTCATACACTGCCCATCATAATTTACCGATGATGTCGACACCGTACGCATCATACGACACTAGAGGAATGCCGACACACTTGGATCATCGACACCAACAGCCACCACTGCAGCAGCAGCAGCAGCAGCACAGCATGCCCTCTTTCGGGCCTAATGATACCGTCGATGGCGACTTGTTAGAATGCTTCTCCAACATGGGTGAGATGTGAAACACGTATGCTTTCATTCGGCTTAAAATACCGTAGTATGAGCCGGCAACAAGGGTTTGATGTAGCAATCAATCGATCAATCAGTCAGTCAGTCAATTAAGGAGAGGGCAGGGGAGGTTAGCGTTCATTTTGGAAAAAACCATGTATATATGTAATTACCTACTCAAGCATACGCGGGTAACTCCTCGATTCACGCGACTTGGTTAGCGGAGTTCAACGGCGGGAACGCGGAGATCATTGCCTATCTATTGAATTGCACCGGCGGCTTTCTCGTCTCCGGTCGGATTGGAACAAAGAAAGCGGACGCGGCGCAGGCGGACACATTCATGTATGTATGTATGTATGTTGATGGTGTGAGATGGGGTGGAAATCAAACGTCAGGTTACGGGAATTCACTCTTGGGATTATAATTACATGACATAAGAGAAACTTCAAGGTTGTGTGTCGCCGTTAGTGCCTTACTCTCTCTCACTCATCGAACATAACGTACGGAAACATGCGCGGTGCAGGAGGATTCGCCATCATATATAACTATTTAATACCGCTAAAGAATAGTGCGCCTATAACGCCTCCCATTAACCCAAGTTTTACTTTCTCGGTTTTCGATTCATCATACTACCCCAGCATGAAACAAAAGACCACTAACGAATCCACTCAGCAGCAATACAATTACCAGGTTCTAAGCACACATCTGGTCTTACAACTGTTCCGTGAGTTTAAGGCCAGATGCTGCTTTGCTACGATCAACGGCCCTACGCGACATAATGCTTATTACCTCGACATGACATCTGAATAACCAATTGCTCTACAATCTTTCCGTTCAACAACAACCAATTGCCCAAGAACCTAGGTAGACGTCCAGGGACAATTATAACTGTAGCCGGTATGTAGCGACCTCGAACGGGCGCAAAGTGACCGAGAATTTCCCGTCCTTGATGTCGATCTCCTCACCGTCATCTTCTAAGGCGTTAGTCTTGAATACCTTATTGACATCCCAGGTAGTCGTGACGGTGGCTGAGCTACGCCCTCCAAGACTGTCGTAGATGCGGATGATGACGCTCTGGCCCTTGCGCCGGGGTATATTGCCATCATGGGAAACGTCTTCGTCGTCCTCGCCCCGCTTGACGCAATCCAGGACCAGAGACTTGTCGCCCGCCAGGTGAACCGGATGGGAGGAAAATGAGGTAGCATCAAACGTTGAGGGTACTGTGAGAACTTTCATCGGGTTATTGAAGTTGTACCCAGCACGAACAGTGGTGGACCCCAAGCTTCCCTGGTGCGGAAGGATGGCCCAGCGGATCTTATGCTTGCCCATGTCGGCATGCGCGTCTGGCGCTTTTGGTGACCGTAGCAGCGAAAGACGCATCAAGTTACCACATGTTGCAAACCCGTACTTGCAGTCGTTGAGAATGGATACACCATAACCATTCTCAGACAGATCGGCAAACTTATGGCAGCATACTTCGAACTTGGCCATATCCCAAGTGGTGTTATAGTGTGTGGGTCGCTTGACTATGCCATATTGCGTCTCGTATGAGGCCTCGGTATTTCTAACATCCACGGGGAACTCAACCTTGAGGAACTTCATCGTCTCATGCCAATCGACGAAAGCAGTGCACTCGACGTAGGATTGGTGACCCTCGAAGGCGGTACTTAAGCTCAACACTGTCTTGATCGAGCTGTTTTCGCTAATTCGCGCCTCGGTAACAACACTGACCCGGTGCTCACTATCCTCGAGGATCTTTGTCTCACCATAGGGTACCTCAGCACGTGTCTCCAGATGGTATACTTCAACATCCCAGGCTTGCCAGTACAGAGGTTTGTCGTCAAAAATAACCAGCTGGTTAGCTTTGCCTCCTTTGGATATAACCTCTCGGTCTGCCTCACGATCAATCAGGGACGTTATGCATCCCCTTTCAACTCGAATAGTTAGCTGGTCGTTCTCCAAAACAAATACACCATTTCCGACCTCCTTGACAGTGACTGCCTTGTTGGCTGAAGTCTTGAGTGGTTTCACATTGATGACATTGCCGGAGCCACAGGCGACGCCAGCACCACCATCGGCGAGGTCAACGACTTCTTTTCGGTGCCAGGGGAGTGTATTCAAGGCCATAGCCTCTCCCACACCCTTAGGCTGTATCTCCGATAGGCCAAACAGCTTGTAGAGGTCCTCGAATAAATCTTTACCGATACTAAAGACTTCATCGTATAGCTAGCATATTGTTAGTCCCGCGAAACCAAGAACTGTAAATGGGTAAATGGAGGGACATTAAAATCTTACCTCATTTGAATCATCATAACACATCTCAATTGAACTTCCAGGCAGGCAGTCGTGGAATTGGCAAAGTAGTACGGCTTCCCACATGAAATCAATCTGCGCTTTGGGGTACTTGTAGGAACTGTACTTAAGAGACGCAATTGTGGCAAGTAATTCCAAGTCGCGGAGCATGTTCTCTGCTCTACGATTGTTGAGTTTGTTATTCGCTTGTGTGGTGTATGTGCCGCGGTGAAGTTCAAAATACAGCTCACCATACCAAGTTACGAGTGAGCCCGCCTTCTCTTGCAGCTTGTCGAAGAATTGATCTACGGTGTTACCCATATGCACTCTAGGCAAACGACCAACTTGGTCGCTAATGCCTCGACAACGGCGAAGCTTCTCAATGTGCTGCCAAGTCGGGCCACCGCCTCCATCGCCTTTGCCGAAGACGAGCAGGGAGGTGTGATCCTGATCCATCGACTTGTGTTGTGAGATGCTTCGCTTGACGTCACCAAAATGAGCTTCTGCAGTGTACGTTTCAGAAGGTGGCATATGGCAGATCACCTGGCTACCGTCCAGAGACACCCAGTTAAAAGTAGTATGAGGGAAATTGTTGATGTTGTTCCAGCTGAGTTTCTGTGTGAGGAAACGATCCATACCGGCTAGACGACAAAGCTGGGGTAATTGGCTAGAGTATCCAAAAGTGTCGGGCAACCAAAATGTTCTGCATCGTTCTCCAAAGTGGCTCTCGAAAAATCTTTGCCCATAAAGAAATTGACGGACGAGTGACTCTCCGCTTGGCATATTGGTGTCGTGCTCAACCCAGCTACCACCAATGGGGTGAAAGCGGCCTTCCTTAACTTTTTGCTTGACGCGGTCGAAAGCGTAAGGATAGTAGGCTTTCAACCATTTGTATTGTTGGGCTTGAGAGCAGGCAAAATTGTGTTCAGGGTACCGGTCCATCAAGTCACATTGGCTCGACCAAGATCTCGCCACCTTTCGTTTTGTTTCAGCCCATGGCCAAAGCCAGCAGGTATCGATATGACAATGACCGATACCGAACACTTGGGGCACAGTACCACTATTGTAGACCTTGGCGGTATCGACATCGGAACCGATATAACTCTGAGCAATCTGGCGGCCTTTCTTTATAGAGTCGGCGTTGCCTAGGACAAAAGCATCAATAATATCCGTCACGACATTAAGAGCTTTATGCTGTTCCCACGAATCCTCAGGGAATTCTCGGGCGGCATCACCAATAATCCAGGTATCGATCCAGAGCTGCCGAGCATCCATGTTGACAGCGCAGATATCAGCTTTGGCAAGCTGAAAGTACTTGTTGGGGTCGGGTGGCTGAATAGTATCACCGCCGGAAGGATTGCCAAACATGCTATTGCAGGCCATCTCAATATAGATTGTGTGCTCCTTGCCATCTCGAAACGAGTCTGGGAGAATCCACTCGATGCGCTCGCCGCCACCAGTCAATCCCTGCAATGGTTTACCGTCTTTTGTCCAGACCATGCCCTCACTGTTCGAATCCCAATGGAATTCCAGATGCTTCTTATCAAGGAGTTCTTTAGGGACGCGAAGAACTACCTTGAACCAGTGAGTGGCCCACGAGGGACCAAAGGTATCACCAACCTTGGCTGGTTGGTATTTGCCGTCCATGGCCTCCTCGAAAGAAGGGCGGGAGAGGCCTGGAGCGGGCCACGTCCAGAGCTGAACATGAGGCGAACCGGAAGCAATGCCCTCGTACATCATGGCCAGGAGGTTCCGTTTCTCCCATTGTCCCGTCGAGTAGAATTGCCCGATACGTTCCTTGTAGATTCTGCTGATGCGCTTCCCAACGGGGCCCGGGGCCCGAATCGGGTATTCAGCCGCAATGGGCTTCGGTGTTGCAGTTTCACCTCCCATGATGAGATGAACACCGCCGTCTAGGTCCGGTGTGAAGCTGTCACTGCAGGATAGGAATGATAAGTATGGAACCTGAAAGCACTAAGCAAGACAGCGAGCATATGTGTGTGAGTTTATCGTAGTACTAGGAGGGGTTGAAACAAATGGTCCACTTGAATACGGGTTTGTGAGAGCAAGACTCGATAGAAGCGAGGGGGAAACAGCATCGGTTGGCTGGAATGGATCTTGTGACGCAGGCGGGCCGGCCTCATACATGGCCCACTGCCAAGGCGTCATGGGGCAGCTACACGCCGCCTGGTTCGCTGCATTCAGGGCGTTCAGGGGCTGCACAGGGCAACTAGCTGCAACTGGGGAGCCCCGACGTACCTTGCCGCCCTAGCGTTGCAGCTAGCTGGAGAGTGTTTTGCGGGGAAGATACTGTTACCTGTTGCCGCCACCGAGGATGTCCAACAGGCGAAACGGTGCGGTACGGTGTTCAATTGAACATAAGGAAGAATAAAGGAATCGACATACCTCATGTTGTTGAGGTTTTGGATCCGAGGAATCCGAGGAATCCGAATACCACTAACCTAGCGATATCCTCCACCTACACGTCACAAGAGTGCCGAGTTTGTACGACTCGAGTTGAGATTTCTCAGCCACTAGGGATACCGGGGTTCTTGGATTATTCCACGCGCCCTAGTTAGAAGATTGTGCTTCGTATAGCGGCAGAAATAGATATCCCTTAAGAATACGAAGAGGTATGGGGAGGAAGAAGGTTGGAGAGCTAGAGCGGTAGAGAGAGGCCTCTAGGATTTAAAGAGAGAGCTTGAGTGAGCAGCAAGGTGGATGGAGAGCTAGGATATTTTTCCTGATACCTAAAAGCTGCAGCAGACTAAGCATGCTGTCGTAAGTGATATGTCATTCAAAGACTGCCACTTTCCTTATTATCATTCTCCTTTATACAATATTGCTACTTCACCCGGGAAGTTAGCTGGAAGTTGCTGTACAGTGCATTTGAGCTTGCGCAGCTGTCAAGGTTCCCTACCTAAGTAAGTACCTACCTACTTACCCAACGTCCGCATTATAACCTCTAAGTCAGGTATTTAGGGTTTCAATTGTACCCCATTTACGGGCAGGTACTAGCTTAGGTACACAGCCTGTTGATAGAGGCGGGGGGAAAGGCCGGAGCTCTAAAGAGGAACCTACACGTATGCAGTTGGTGTTACCCGTAACTGATTGATATCACCAGAATCAGAATCGGTAGAAGTCAGGTTGGCACATTGGAACAGTCCAACCCGGTAAATCTCAGAGCGTTTTCCCATTTTCACCATATAGAATAGTGTGGTAGACATTAAGTGTTAGCAATGTAATATAATGATTAAGAAGAGTGTGTGGTATCATCGCTTCTAAACAGTCTCAAACACCTGACTAACGGTTGTCCAACGCCGAGAGCAGCCAATACGCAATATGCACGATACACGACTCGTCCAATAGAGGTAGACGTATTTCCATCATCCTGTCTACTGTGCAAAAGACCACTGCTTCAATCACCAATTGCATTTGCCAATTGTCATTTACACGAATGGTGGAGGTCTACTATCATCAGGCCGCCGTCTGGCCTGAGAACCCTCTACACCTAGAATGCGTCTTCCAGAGGGCAGTCGATGCTGTCGTGACCGTCTCGTTCGCACATCGCGCACCATTTGGAGGGGTCAACAATTCCGCTCTCTTTGCCAGCAAGTGGACCGGAGTCCTGGGGGTTAGGAAGAGTCGGCATAGAGACTGGAGCTGTGGCCATCGAGGTCTTGGGTCTCATAGGCGATAGTGGTCGAGGTATGGCCTCTGCATCTACAGGGACGGCCAAGTTTCGGAGACCTTCGCGCACAGCGTCTTTGCCCGTCTTGCCTGCTACCTGATCATCTGAATTATGTTTTCCTTGTTCATTTTGACCCCCAAACATGTTGGTACAGGTGAGAATGTCATGCCCACTGGTCTCGCATATCTCGCACCAGAGCGTACTATTCTCAGTGACTGAAGATAATGTATCACTCTCAGGCATAAGGTCTAGAGTCTGGTTGCGCTTGTGTGTCTCCTCTGGCGACCGCAGATCACGCGCCGCCAAGATAACGGTCCCTTTAGAGTCCCGGTAAGATGATCTATCAGCACTACCGACTGTCATAGAGCTTCCTCGATTATTAGTGACACTTTTGCGCCGTAATGTCTCAATCTCGCGTTCCAGTTCTTCCTCTCGGGAGTTCTTTTTGTCCAGAATACTGCGCAGATCGACGAGCTCTCGCTCTAATTTGTCCTTGTTCATGCGACTGTCAATTGAGTCCGGTCGAGAATTGACGAACGAACTGGTTCGTTGTGGTTGGGTTGGAATTTTCTCCGGAGACTCGGATCCGGGAATGGAGTCTCTGCTAAGCGAATGAATAATAGCCTTGAGACCCCTAATCTCATCCTCTTTTTGTTCTAGGTCCTTGGACATGGACGGCCGGTCTTCAGCGTTGCTGCCTTCGTTCATAGCAGCTGAGGCTTTCTCTCGCTCCCTTCGCAATTCAGTCCGGGTTCGCTCGACTTCCCCTCGCAGAAACTCAACCTCGCCCCGGGCCTCTGCTTCTCCCCGACGAGCATCCTCTAGTCCCTCTTCAAGCTCCTGAACGAGTTCCTCAAGTTGTTTTAATTGCTGCGCCACGCTCTCAACGTCGCTGTGTCGTTCCTGCGCTTCCCCTAGTTCCTGTTCCAGCTCCCGAATCTTAGCGTCATATACCCTTTGCGTTTCCGTGCTAGCCATCTCAAGGGTATCAATAGTACTTCGGAAATCAGCTCGATGCGCGTCAAACTCGGCCGTCAGCATAGCAATCTTTTCATTTTTCTCTCGTAACATGGCTCGAAGCTGAGACGTATCTTTGCCGTCAAGACTACTTGAGCGCATACGCCCGTTGTCGGTTTGTTCTATTAAAACTGTGAGTTCCGAGAGACTGCTCTCCATCTCAGCCAACGCGGAAGCTTGTTCCTTCAACTGCTTATCTCGGTCCTCGAGTTGAGATTTGAGACGCTCGACTTCTTCCTCGTTGGCATGATTAGCGCGGGATGCGGGGCGTTTGAAGCCCATGGTTGACGCTATAGACCCCATGCTACCATTTGCCTTTGCGTGCGAGCTCGCACTTACAGGCAGGGGCATACTCTCGTCGTCATCAAAATCGCGTATCGTTTGTCCCAGAGCTGATATGCTTCTAGGAGCTATGCTTGGTTTTCTTTCTAGACGCATCGATTTATATGGGTCACCGGCTGTTCCTCGAACGCTAGATGTAAACTTGGGGACAGTCGGGCTACCATAACGGGACGAAGGCTTTGCAGGTGTCGCGATTGTTGGTCGTGGAGCGGGGGTGAGTTGTAATTTGCGAACGGGCGAATCTGGCCGCGGTAGCGACGTCCTAGGCCGTTTGCCCTGGGGGCTTGGTGCCCGACCAGGTCCTATGGACTGACTGAACTTTGGCAACGAGGGTGTAGGAGGAGTGTAGTTGGTGGTGTTTTGGGATGCAGCCCTCAAACCAGCCAAGGACGTTGCTGATGGCGTAGTTGGGAAAGATGCGGGCGAATCGCGTTTGGAAAGCTTGTTGATAGGAACAAAAATGCCCGATCCGGGGACAGAAGTGGCAAAGTACGAGATACTAAAGCAATAAAACACGATGGTCAGCCATGCGCGGTTCATGAAGAAAAATGAGAGGGGTTAGTAAAGATAGACACAAACGTACCCATCCACATCGCCGCTGTTTTTCCCGCGCAGCGCGTATTCCGAGTGCAGTTCAACACCAGCAAAGACTCCCCTCCTGCCCGCGACGGAGCCCACGAAGCGAACAGTGCCCATCATGTTCCCTGGAACTTCGACTGCATCGCCGATGGCGAAATCCTCGACGGGCCCGGCGCCTTTGCCAGGCGTCAGGGGGGGCATCGGGGGCATCTTGCGCGCCGAGGTTGGCTCGTTCAAAACACTATGTAGAGGGTAGCTCTTAGTGTCGTCCGGGATGGAGGCGAGGGAGCCAGGGGTCAGGGCGGCCAGTGACGCCTTACGTGCGAGGGGACCTGTGGCGGGCGCAAGTCGAGAATGGGCGGAGTACAGACTGTTTAAATTGGGGGTCGAGACGGTTGCAATGCCACCGACGGCGGATTTCTTGGCTGGGCGAGACAGTCTCTGCTGCTGATGCTGGTGCTGGTGCTGCTGCTGCTGCTGGTGCAGGGAGGAAGAAGAAAGGGATGCTGCCGACGAAGCCATGGCGGGCAACGCTTTTGTCTTGCACCTTCCCGGCCCGACCAGGCGCTGCAACCTTACTCTTACTGGAGCGACCTAGCGCGAGCCGCTACAGGCACGGGCAATAGGGGGGCCGCCTTCGTTGGTCTCAGAAATCAAAAGACTTCCGGTAGGTGTTTTTTTTTCGGGCTGGCACTGGCGCTGCTGTAATACCTACAGTAGCCAATTGACTATTGGGGCCTCTGTCCAATCGTGGTGCTCTTGCGGCCACCTTTCAGCCCACCCGCTCCAGAAAAAGGTGCTAAAAAAACGGGTAGTGGCCGAATTCGCGGGTCATGTGGGACGACAAGCTCAAGACAGCTCCCCCTCCCTTTAGCTAGCTGGTTGGCGAGTGAACACTGTAAGTTAGGAATAGTGGGGTACCCAATGCGTAAGACATCCGTGGATGAAATATGGTAAAATCTGGCTGTTAGATATTTTGCAGTTAGTGGACAAAGCTCATGAGATCGTCAGATATTGTATGAATCGGTGTAGAAATACCAGGGGGAGGTGGTGGCGTAATTCAGATAACCGTGCGCATGCCGAATTCGAATTGTTCGTAAGATGGGCAAAAAATGATATGTTTCTCAGAAAGTGAGCCTACCAAAAGCCACGCGACGGTCTCGGGTAGCTAGGTGATCAAACGTTGGCAGACCGGACTCAGTAGCGTCAGACGCACTTCACTTATGTTTTGGCGAGACTAGGCGTAATAACAACGGCGCCCATCCTTATTATATCTACCACCAAATGCCACTCCCTTAGAAACAAGGGTGCTTGTGAACGCACAGGGGTCGAATTGCTTTGTGTAGCAGAGCGGTCAACAGATTGGCCAGGTGCCGTTGCAGTTTCATAGGCACTTTTCCGACTTGATGGAAATGTAGGACAAACAAGCACAGCAACAAATAACCAATAAGCTTAAACGCAATATACTTGTTGTGAAGATTCAACGAAAAGGAGGGGTGGAGTGCAGCGGTTTTGCCGTTGTTTATAAAGAATCCAGGCAATTATAAATACTGGACTTTGCCCGTAAGTACTACGGCTGTACGGCAACAACTTGTTCGACAACTGTGATGAGTTGCGTCTGCGCTACTGTAGCTAATCAGAAGTTGTTTGCGTCCTCCCTGCGGGCGCAAGGTAACATAGCAACCTGCTCCGAGAATTGCCATTGGCAGGTTTCTAAGAGATTGGGTCCCAGGTACCCAGCTGAACACATGTAGCTTTGTTTACTTTGGGGAAAAAACGCGGTGACGCGAGTAAGAGCTCCTGCAAGCTGCATGCACATGTAGGATTGACGGGAGAAGCAGGAACAACGCAACCATATTCACTCGACAAATACAGGACGCCACCAAGATAGATTACTATCAGTTTCTCTCATTCATGTACCTACCATACCTACCTAGGCAGATATTGCATCGGTTTTCTTTGAGGACAAGTGACAACTTGAAGACATATTGCGTCAGTGTCACCACTGACTACCTACTTAGGTAATGTCGACCCCACTTTACTCCTGATCTTCCAACAGTGGGGTTGTGTTTAGAGGCGGGAAGTCGGCATACCGGGTATTCCCTTGACGGCGCCCAGGCGGCTACCCTAGGCCTGCCCTAGGTGCCTACCTAGTCGACCTCGGGAGGTACCGTACCCTGGTATGGAGGGGTAGTACCGACGTAGTGGCAAGGTTGATTCTTCAAGACATTCCAGGGCCATTCTCTTCTTATCCTAGGTAACATTCTAAAAGTATGAAAGTTTTTATTCAAGCTAGAATTATGTCATGAGAGGTTTTCCACCGTTTCTAACACTCACAGTCCACGCCCGAAACAGTGATTCCTAACCCCCAGTGTTACAGTAATATGCCTCTGTCAGTATCCAGGTACATAATTACCATCTCTATAGGCCGGGATTGATGTAGTAGGCCCCATGGTAGGAGGTTCCGGTGTCTTGTAGTTGAGTTGTCAACTTTGTTTGGGTTTGGGGGGGTGACAACGTCCCAGAATCCTATGCCCTCCCATGCAGGGGTAATGAGTAATGAGCGATCTGGAGGTTTGAATCTGTAGCACGACCTGCTCTTTGCAAGAATCACATGATTGTTGCTGTATCCTGTAAGGTTGGCACGGGATCCCTCTTTGGTATCATATGAGCGGTGTTTTCAATTGTTAGAATCGTGTTCTCGCTCAATTATATCGCCGCGCCCCAACGAATGCGTTCCATCATTCAATACCATGGCTTCTCGGTGCCGTCTGCGCAACCGCTGCTCTTCGACACTTTGATCATTCACTCGGGGTACTAGTTCGATTTCAGCCTCGTTTGCCATATTGATCTCGAGAGCAACCTTCATACTAGCAGATCGGTCTCTTTTCGGCTTCTTTAGCTTGGTAGCTAGTTTTGCTCTGACCAGAGCTTTCCGGCCGGCCTTTGACGCCCTCAGGTGCAGGCAGATGTCGCTGATTCTGTTCTTTTTGCGATCCATGTAAAGGGCAAAATTTTTCCGCCTCGCCTCGTCCGTTTCGCCCCAAGGTTGCTTTGCTAGCCACTTCTCTACAAATTTTGCTTCGACGAACTTTTCAACCCCATTATGATGGATGAGGACAGAGACCAACAGGAGGCAGCGTTGTTCGCCAATGTCTCGCAGATAGTATTCGTCGTAAAGTGGGTCGTCGAGTGTTTCATGCTCGACATCGTCAAGGCATAATTCTAGAGACCGAACGATTGCACTATAGCCTTTCGGTGTGTTGAGCGCTTTTGCTAAACAACTTCGATAGGAATCTCCAGGAAGGAGTTAGCAAATAAACAGTAGGGGCACAGGGAAAGAGCCATACTATCTTCAAGAGCAAAGGTGAGGGCACGTAGGCTTTGCATCCGTTCGTCATAGTCTTTGCGAGTGATGCCCCAGAGCAGGTCGCCGATGGTTGAAGCGTCATTCGCTGCGCGACCAGCAACAATTCTGAGCGTGGTGTCGCGTATGGAAAAGTTGTAGTGTTGCAGGAGGGTGTTGAGAGTGCTCAGCTTAAGAGAATCTTCGGTGTCTTGCGTTATGTACTGGGTCTTCGGCTGCGTTGGCGGGATCTCTGCTCTATCACGGGAGTGCAGGAGAATGACGCGCATAGCTGCAATACAGCCTACTGTGGCTATGCCGAAGCCGAGAGCGACGATGCGCTCGTCTCGCATGAAGGAGAAGTACCCCATACTAGGTGCATCGTCAAGTCATCATAGCAGAGTGTGTACTTTGCATGTCCCAGATAATAGACACGAAGTTGATGTCAGATGTGGCAATGGGATTCAGGCGTGGTCACCGGGAATAAATATTCGATGTACTTAATCAAGTGAAGCTAACTCTAACAGGCAGTTTCTTTCTCAGGTACCTACCTAGGTAAGCGTTGGCTAGGTCAGGGCTACCTACCTAGGTGCATCTTGGAGACTTAAATAGGTAAGTAGGTACCCTCTTACGTATACTTACTTAGGTAAGTACAGCACTACAAATATAAACGGGGCGAATATCGATAAGATTAGACTCCTGATAGCTGGCGCTGTATCAAAAAAAATGTCTGGGCTCTTCACGGTTGACCCCTCCAGACACGACGGTCGACGCCCGAGACCTACGAACTCCCTTATTCATTGCCAACATGCCCGGCTCGCAGCTCAAGAGGCTGAAGGCCTCTCTACGAGAACAGGGTGTCATTGGCCCACAGCAGAGCAAGAAGCAGAGACGAAAGGTCGCCCAGAATGGAAAGGTTAACACGAATAAACGGGCGGCCGCTTTGGAAAGCATCCGAGAGGAGTTCAATCCCTTCGACTTCAAGCACAACGCCCGAGGCCCCAAATTCCAGGTCACAAGCAATCGCCCCGTATTAGGCGATGCCGCCAAGGGGATTGCCGGTCGGCCTGGCGACGCAAAGGCCATGGGGGAGGAGAGAGTATGTTCTACGTTGTCCCTCGGATAGGCCGGGGATGGTTTGTGTATACGCGTGGCTAACCGGACTGTTGCAGCGGCGGCAAACACTATTGGTTGAGATGAACCGACGGAACAAGACTGGCGGTATACGAGACCAACGGATCGGTGAAAACGACACCTCAATGACATACGAGGAGAAAATGGCCCAACGTTTCGTACGAGAGAAACAAAGCCACAAGATTTCCATGTTCGATCTCGAAGACGATGAGCCTATCGACGGATTAACCCACATGGGCAAGTCTCTGTCATTTCCAGAGAGGGACGATTTTGAGGAAGCGGATCTTCTGGATCCTGAGGGCGGCGACTCCGGCGACGAATTAGCCGACAGCCAGCGCGGTTTAAAGCGTCTTCGAGAGTTAGATGATGCAGAGGATCAGGTCGAAGAAAATGTGGAGGGAGAACCAGAAAAGAAAAAGACAAAACAGGAGATCTATAAGGAAATCATTGCCAAGTCCAAGATGCACAAAGCCGAGAGGCAAGCGCAAAAGGACGCCGACGAGGATCTGAGAGAGGAGGTAAGCTACTGAACTGTTAACTTTATCTACCTTACGGATACTAAATACCTGCCCTTTTGTAGCTCGACGAAGAACTTTCCGACATTCAGGCTCTTCTATTTACAAAGCCTAAGCCTCAAAGCAGCGAGGGCGACGAAGCAGCTTCAAAGCCAGACGGTTCCGGGAGGGAAAAGATGGAACGTGACTATGATTTGCGGCTCAGACAGCTCGCTATGGACAGGAGGGCAAAACCCTCGGACAGAACGCTGACAGAAGAAGAGACTGCTCTGCGAGACGTAGAGAAGCTAAAGGAACTAGAAGATAAGCGGCAAAGGAGAATGCGCGGAGAAGAAATAAGTGACAGTGAAGACGGCAAGGAAGAAGATATTCCTCACGTTCAGTCAGCTGCGGAAAACCCAGGCTGGTTTGACGAGGATGAAGAGGAAGATTTTAAGCTTGGTGCTGGAATCCGCACACGTCCTACAGCGACAGAACTTGGTTTTGATGACGAGGATGACTTCATTGTGGAAGATGATTTATTGGCAAGCGGATCGGACTTGGAACCCATTGAATCTGACGATGAGGATTCATCTGCCGAAGACGAAGAAGATGACCAAGACGACGAATTCACAAAAGGTCTTCTCAACGAAACAGAAGCCCGCGATTCGGCTTTCTCTAAGGAGGGTGACATGACGAAGAATGAGACGAGCGAGATAAATAGTTGTCCTGAGACTCTGGAACAATTACTGGATATTTCGCGTAATTTGTCGTCAGAACAGATCCCGACGCTCGTCCAAAAGGTTCGCATATTTTACCATCCAAAACTAGCCAGCGAAAACAAAATGAAGCTAGCAAGCTTCTCTCGGGTCTTAGTCCAGTACCTCTTCCACATATCGAACACAACAAGTCCTCCGCCATTTGCGACGCTGGAAAGCATTATACGGCGTAAGTGATTTTTCTTTTTTTGGTGGCAACTTTTCGCGTTTGAAAATGGTTGCCCCCAATGGAAACCGCCAACTTTGGCAGTAGAAGACGCTTCCTTCTTGAGACCTTTGGTTGTTACACTATGAAAATCTGGATACTAATAATCATTTGCCGCAGATATCCATTCACTTGCGAAGTCATTTCCTATAGAGATATCAGAAGAATTTCGCTCCCGGATCAGCGACTTAACAAGTAGATGCCTCTCACCTACCCTAGGAGACTTGGTAGTCCTAGTAGCTATTGGGACAATCTTTCCACCCAGCGATGCTTTCCACCCGGTTATCACGCCAGCAATCTTGCTGATCGCGAGATACCTAGGGCAGAAAATCCCGAAGAGTACGACAGATTTTGTCCAAGGAGTCTTCATGAGCTCTCTAGCCTTACACTATTTGAAGTTATCGCAAAGGTTTTGCCCAGAGTTCATGAATTTCTGCCTTAATACCCTAGCGTCTCTTGCTCCGACCAAACCAGCAAAAAGGCTGGGCAACTTTCCCCAGCATGAGCCCGTTTCTAGCATACGCATTACAGGCGCTAGTGGGGTTGAGGTGCGGAAGCTAAAGGTCACCGACTGTGTTGCGCTGCCCAGTTCAGAAAAAGAAGACCTATCAATCAAGATCTCCGCCCTAGATACTACTTTCCAACTTTTGGACACAGCATCACAACTCTATGCCAGCAAGACTTCGTTTATTGAGTCATTCGAACCGGTTGTCCTCGCTCTAGGCCACTTAACGAAGGGCTCATGCAAATCTCAGCTTCCCACAGTCTTACTTGGCCACGCTGTAAAATTACAGAAAAAGCTCCAAACCATGCTTACCATGTCTAAATTGGCTCGGCGGCCACTCGAACTACATCACCATCGGCCTCTAGCGTAAGTCTCACTTCCTACATTTCCTCTTTCAAGTGCCTAGTTTTTATTAGCTAAAGTGAGTGTTGAATGCTGACAATGCACCATAGCATCAAGACAGCAATTCCCAAGTTTGAGGATCAATTTGATCCAGATAGGCACTACGATGCCGACAAGGACCGAGCCGAGTTGGCTAAGCTTAAAGCAGAGCATAAGAAGGAGCGCAAGGGTGCCATGCGGGAATTGCGAAAGGACGCCAACTTCATGGCTCGCGAGAAACTCAGACTCAAGAAGCAAAAGGACGCTGCATACGAAAAGAAATACAAGAGGCTTGTGGCCGAGATCCAGGGAGAGGAGGGTCGAGAAGCGAACGCCTACGACCGAGAAAAGCAAGCGAGGAAGCGGGCGGCGAAGAGAGGCTAACTATGACTATATGTCCACGTTGGTTCTTTACTCTAATAGTCTGTGGGCTGTCCTCGCTAGATTACGACGCGATCAGTAGATATACGGCCAATATAGCCCTTCACGGACAAATCTACTTATGTCGAGCTCTAAAGGGATACTCTTGTCTTGACATTTATTCCATTCTCTATGCCATAAAGCTTCGGGGCGAATAGGACACATGATCCTCGTAAACACTAGCTAACTCGGTATAATGCATATCTCGTGGAGTTATTTAAACATTTCGTACTGCCGGAGACTTCAAGAAAAAAAACATCTTTACCTGCATGCTACACCTATGCCAAAAGATTATGACGTGGTTCTTATCTAAAGCCCACGAAAGCCCACGAAAGAGCAATATGACCCTCCGCAACGAATTTCGACGTCCTTATCGTAGCAGCACAAATTGCTCTCATCACTTTGGGTTCCCAATTCCTCATCACATCGGGCTATTGCGATCTAATTGCACATTCTTCCCCATCCTCGTCTTCTTGCCCGTCACGATGATTTGTACGGTTTTCAGTTTCCACCTCTTCAAGCTTCGTTTTGGTTATAATAGCAAGGAGTCGATGTTTATCTCGTCGGTTATTAAACGATTACTGTCGGGTTGCGAAATGTGTATGCATTTACCGTTATGCCACATGGCAAGCAGGCGTCAGGTGCTTGACTCCGCCCTTGCAGTATAACCTTATAGCGGACAACGATTTGGCAAGGAGTCTGGGGGCTGTGTAGTCGCTTATATCGGACTCATATCGGTATAACGGTATCCTTCGCGGCTCTTGCCGTCGAGAACGTGTCGTACGTGCCCAATCAATATCTCTGTGGTGCCCAGATACTTGTGGCCAGGGAATCGGCCAAACTGGGTGGAAACCCCATCCGCACGGGACGTTGTCGCCAACTGCCTGCTACGCACTGGGACGGCTCGGACGGATCTCGTGCCGTGACTCTTGTTGGATGCAGATCGCACGCCACGAAGCAGCTTGTTGTGTTGGCATGAAGTAGTGGTAGTTCAATGGTCTCGGTACCCAAAGGCTTCACCAATCCTCCATAAGTTCGACTGTATAAACGGAACTGGCCATTTACAGTAGAGTTGTTCAAACTGACGCTGTCTAGTTTGCCAAGACTCTCCAATCAGCTGGCTTTGACTTCTCCCGATCATTCTTGAACCTGGGTCTATAGCGGCCAGGGAGTGCCTTTGCTAGACCCAGGGGAGCCTTATTGGTCACAATCTCTCCTTGGAGTCCGACGTGTGGCCGCGTCTAGGCCGTACCATCTGGGAATCAGATGCTGATGGCCTCATCGATGGGATTTGGGGGCGTATCGTCCGGCATATCCCTTGTCCTGTTGTATCATTTCTTCGCTACGCTGTAAGGTGCCTGTTGGCAAGTTAAGCCCTGAAAAAAGAGTACCAGTCGTTGAATTGCTTCTCACCTGCCGCCGGGCTCGATCGTGGTACGGGAACGTGGTAGTCGCTGTAACCGAGATGGAATGCATTATCAGTCGCGGTTGGCGGCATTTCCCTCCTCTTCTGTATGAGGGCCACAATCTGTTGTTGCTGGGTATCATTCAGCCTCGAAAGGCTTTGAAGCGCGTTTATCATGTTCGGATCGTAACCCGACGCAACTGGAAAGCCGAGCGCGCTGCTGTCTGGTGGAGGATAGACGTTGAAGGAATCACCCACGAATTCTTCGTCGAATGGGAACATTGGCGTCGATGGCATCGGCGTTACAGATGGGAGAGGGGATGCATAGCCAGAGCTCATCCCAATTGTCGAGATGATTGGGTCGTCAGCGTATCCGGCATGCTGCGTGGCCAGCCTCTCTGCCTCCTGGCCGCCGTAGTCCTTCACAGAGTAGCTGCTAGCATAAGCCTCTGTGTCGCGATTCGGACCGTTCGAGGGCAGATGGTGGATGCCCGCCGGCACTGAAGCTAGCGCCGGGACAGCGGACATGTAGTACGGCGCTGGGCTATTTGATGAATGTCTAGTTTTACCGGTGGATTCCATCGCACGGAACTCCGACGCAGCTGTCGTTGAATTGTACTCCGTCTCATCTGACACTGAGCTCATGGAGTCAGTATGATTGTCTGACCTCAGGATTTCGTCTAGCAGTGCTAGCTTTTGCCTTCGTTTCTCTCCTGCACACCATATTAGCTAGGACGCCGACTAGCCAGATAAGGTAGAGTCTATCCCGGGAATAGGAAAACATACGATAAGCTCGAGATGCTATCCTGTTCTGCTCCTTCCTGATATCACTATTTCTACCCTTTCGTCTCCTGGTTTGGCTATCCGAAGATGTAGGAGGGCTGTTTTGTGTTTCCATGGTACCAAAGGAGTCGGAGAAGGGGAAAGTCGAAAACTGGGAGATATAATCCGGAAACTAGCGTTTCATGGGTTGATATTGATGTCAACGCCTTAGCCAGCGATGGAACGAATCAAAGTAACGAGGATTAAAGTCGATGGGCCAAAAGCGAGATCATCCGAATAAAATCCAAGTGTCATAGTTCTAGTGACAGGAGACTTGATATGCATGCGGGTTAAAGATTACTGATATATATTAATTGCCGGATCAATTCCCGAGAGCATGGATAGCCGAACCCCGGTCTCCAGATGCAGAAGTTATTTTGAGTCCCAAGATTTGTACATCTTAGAGCATCTATCGACTCGTTTATGTGTGGATCGGTTGTCTATCAGTTCTGCTTCGATCACGCGGTCATAGGGCCTGGAGCTGGAGGATGACTTCATCCTTGGCTTTACGATCAGAGTGTATGTAATAATAAACTAGCGACCGGAAAAGAAAAAGACCATCCGTTATCAAATCACGGAAGCTTGACTGAGCCTGGAGCAACACCCCGAGGGCGTCCCGAGGATGCAGGCAAGACGATACCTACATCTGTCTTCCTTTTCGGCGAAGGCCGACGACAATACCAGTCCTCAGCCTAGTCGCATTCTCTTGTGCCCCTAGTGTGTATAGAGTAGCTCCATACTTTAAGCGTAAATCTCCTTGTAATACTTCGATATACAGTACTGTATATCATGTTTTGATTGGTACTGACTGCTATTATGTAATACCGCTACATGCGGGTGCCAGGTACCATTATCCGTTTTGAGTGAACGATCTACATTTTGCGATTTAAACTTCCGATTATTTTATTTTGATTTTGACATTTAACAATCTCGAGGAGTGTAGAGCCTTGACTCTCCCCGTACTTTGTTTTGTTTTGTTTTGTTTTTGTTTTTACTCCAACAGGAATCAGTACCTGGTACGCTACTGTCGCCATAGAACCACCTAGGTAGTGGTGTAGTTCACCGCCTAGATGGCACAACACCACGGAGACCAAGGCTGGAAACGTCTTGGTGTCTCTCTCCTTATGCTTCATTCACATCTTAGCTAGGCTAACGTTTCCGACCCTCGTATTGAACAGGTTCGCGGATATGAGTGGGCCAGGCCAGACCCCGGCGCTGAGCCGTATCATAGGCCCAACGCAATGCGAAGGCATGTACTAGCCCCGACCTGCTCTAACACTCCCGGCTAAGCCTTATTGTGGGATTAATGACCCCTACCCACTAGCCCTATGATTAGCAGAAGCCACTGCTGACTGATCGTCTTTGTAATTGCAGGTTGACAGTTGACATCAGGTACCCTGCTTGGACCGTGCATTATTACAAAGTACTGCTGCAACTTGTGCCGTGAGACCACGTAACAAACACTCCTCTTATGTTTGGAATATTCCTCATATTCGGGCGGGGAAAAACTTATGCAGAGCCAAGAAGAATAATTGAAAAAGAAAAGCAAATTTCATAGGCCTACCAGGATAGATATGGAACCTCTCTTATCAAACCGGGGGCCATGTGTAAGTCCTGCATACTTATATACTAGGGTGCTAAGATAGGTACTTACCTAAGTACCTTGTTGATGAAAATCCCGACTGCGTTTTAACGAGGTTAGCTTAGAATTACCAAAACTAGAAAGAGATCTATTCTAACTGCTTGATGAGGCAAAAGCAGCTATAAAAAGATATTGCAATACTTAATTGAGTGCCTATTATGCTACATCACTTCAACAACTGCTACCAAAGTCTGTGATAGCGCCGAGGGTCCTCTGCATCATGATGTCTCTCGAATTTTGCCTAGATCATCTTTACTTATTCCCTAGGGAGTATTCCCAGCATAACATCAACGGGACCAAGAAGGGTTTTGTCATAGGTATAGTCATGACATATACAAATTACATAAGTTGGAGTTCTCCCCCTCCCCCACCGTAGGTCAGCGAAGTGTGTAAGTAATCTTCTATGGTGAAACTCCACTGTAAGTCCGCTACCTCTGACCAAGATGTTGCTCAAGATATACTGTACTATCAAGCATTGAATGCAACTACAGTAGATGCCCCCTGCTGCAGCAATCGACTAAATAAAATCTGACCCCGGTACTCCGTATCCCGAACACCAATAAGCAGTCACGTTAAGAGATATATACCAAGATCCTTGAGATTGTAGACTGTAACCTATGTACATTAGGTAGGTATTTATGATTACTAACATTAGAAACCGAGGTTGTAGTTATGGCAACTGCACACAGGTACTAGCTACTAGTAACACATCTATTTTAGTCTGTGTCGTTTAGTTTTAGGCTATATCTTCGTCTCTAGGACCGATTGTCGTGACCCGCAGGTAATAGGCTATCCGATCACTGATCAAGAGCCCGGGCATGATGGATACTATGTACACGCATTTGCAAGGGTATCGTCTATGCGTGGAGCATATGAATTATGTCAGACGACGAATCTATACACGTAGGCCTCGGCGCGTTCAATGAGAGGATTTTTACACTAGCGAGCGGGCTATCCCTGGTCAGTCCGCTTCCCTGGGTTCTGCCTGGGTCTGGCAAAGCCGTTGCTTCGCCGCTACACTACTGTACAACCCTAAAATTCAAGAAGAATCCAAGGCGCCAAAGCCTAAAGGCCAGCTGATTGGAGAGCTGGTCTAACCAAAGTGACAGACACAAGATCTTACGGATATATTTACACAAACTCCGTAGAACCGAGTCGTTTTCTTCCTCCCTCTTTCGGGATTTTGAAAAAACCATCATTGAGTCTTGGCAAGGGACTTCGCAGGCGCTCTGTCGTCATTATAAGTACCGTACGTCGGGCGCGCCAGGGCTTGATGGTCTTGTCCTTGATAGTTAGTGTCCTGCCTTAGGTAAATCCGATTCACCAGTAGTAGGACCCGTTCTCTTGGAAGGGCAGTGAGACCTCTACCAATGTAAGCTTACAACACATTGTTCTCATTGTTTCTACCTCGGCCGTTCATCTTAGGCATTTTCGTAGGCACACAACAAAGAGACAAAGAGATATTCTGTATGTAACCAGATTAGCTCTACGAATATGTTTTAGGGACCTTCGCGCAACGAGAAGCATCTATCGCCTACCTCCTGTACAGGGTTCCTGACAGGCGTGTTCCTAATGCGGAAGTATACAGCGCACACAAGGATTTAGCTATCTGGAACACACTTGTTAATGTAAGTACTTCCTGGGGAGACCCGAGCAGCTGATAGATCTACCTAGTCTGGCTTATATTTCAATAATTAAGTTTATTCTACAAGTAATCGACATCACAAACTGTGACGAAAATCAACGTGTGAATGCGAGGTTCCAGCTAACATGTTAATACAGTATATCGCTAGCCCTGCTATAAGCAAGGAGTGTTTCGTAGTTGTGAAGATATGTAAGTCGCCCCCAGTTTTGAGTGAGGTGTAACCCCATGGATCGCCATCGCATCAGGAATTTGGCCGGCGGTCTACTATCTACATAGAACATGGGAAAAATTGGACGATGAAAGGGGGCGAGCAACGTGCAGCATCCATAATCACCAACCCAATAGGGGAGTTGATGTTGGTAAGCGGTCTTCACCACGTCGACACTGGGTTTCACCAAAACTTCTGCCTAGAATCCTTCCTGTGTTCCTGGGCGGGTTGCAAACCATGCAAATCTACTGATATTATACGGTATATATGCTTGTGGCCCCCCTGTATAGTCGTACTATTTCGCATGCTTTTTGACTCCGTAAAATATCGTTACGGGAAGGAGGAGGCAAGAAAACACTTGATGTCAAATCGTCTCTGGCTACGTGTTATCGCCTATTTTCACACGCATGTCCTTGCTGTTTGGCGAGTCTGTGGCAATGCTTGATCATAGAATTGCGAGGCTTGACCTAGATGTTTGTGTTTGCAAAGCTAAGTACCCACCGTACACACGGGGCGGCCTCCACTAGATAGTCTGTGCAGTACAGGGCGCTGCGGGGAGGCAAGGCTCTACTCCCCCCCTCTTCAAATGGAATCTGGAATCGTCCATCCGTCACCGGAGCCCCCAATTCTATGCCCAAAACAGCCCCACATGCAGGCTAGGCAGCCCCTGGAAGGGTACCATTGCATTACCGGAATCAGACAAAGACGCATGGGCCTCCCCGAGAAGGAAGTACCTACAAGTACTGTGGGGCGGAGCTAGTAGCAGCTCCAGCGCATTCCTCTCCCCAGCAGAACCCAGGAATGCGAATCTGGCTGCTTTCAGCCGCTCCAGATACCGCAAGCTACATGGCCGCCCAAGCCACGATTCCATCTGTTTCGATGGGAAAGTTCTAGTGGCGCATGGAGTCAGCCTCGGAAAGTCAGGTTTGCTGGTTGGTTCGAGTTTTAGCAGCGGCTCCCGTAGAGTAGAGTACAGCAGACCTGACGCCTTGATTGCTAATGCCTCTTTTCCCAAGACATTTAACAACATACAGTAGGTAACTACCTACCAAGGCCACTATTCTTATCTGCTCGTAGGCAGGCATCCGGCATTTGGCAGTCTACATCTGCGCATTCTCTCGCTAGATCTCTCTCGGCAGACTGAATTGTGCGCCTGACAATTCCAGATCCTTCTGGAATCCCGAGGCTACCTCTGCACCCGCATCACCTCAACACCTTATTGTTTACAGCAACCGTTCTTCGTGCGACAGCCTTCATATCTGTCTTCACTATTATCCGCACGTACAATTATAGAGGACGGCGATTGCGTCTGAACCCAGACCGAAATCTGCGAACTTAGCCACAAAGTCCGTCCGTACCGGCGATCTTCGGTTGTACTCTCGAGATTACTATTACACCAGCACTTCCAAGCAACTGCGGTTGCGCCTAGCAGGTGAGTCTTCGTGCGCTCTATCTCTCTGGGTTACCATCAGATTCTTCCGCCTCTTTCTGCCATTGTTACTGGCATTCTCCCTTGCTCTCATATGTTTTATCCCTTTTCCCAATCCCTAGCTTGACTTTCGCTGCACTCCCGCCGCCCATTGTTACACCTCAGCCTGCCCGGCCCAGATACTAGTTACTCAACCTGATTCACGCCCGTGTGGGGCTCATTGCCTGACTTTTTCTGTCGCCTTCTAAGTTCTACCTATTATCGCGCCGGGCACATTGTTCAGCATCCCCACTACGTTCTAGTCTTGTATTGTGTAGCTGCGCATGCTATGCTACATATCTTTCTCCTGATAGGAAACGCACATTAACATTTACTGGATCCTCTTGCAGATTCTCTGGCTTGTTCCGCACCACTATACTCCGGAACCGAAGAGCATACCAACCTCTTTACGTACTTCACCGCGTATCCTAATCCGACAACATGGTTAAAGAAACCAAGTTCTACGACGTCCTTGGGGTATGCCTACAAATCACAGTATCCTGTCCTGTGAGACACACGCTGACGCCGATATAGGTGTCGCCAACGGCCACGGACCAAGAGCTCAGGAAGGCCTACAAAGTAGGAGCCCTCAAGTATCATCCCGGTAGGTCTAGATGATGGCGTGTGGAGGTCGCAAGTATAGGCTGACTCTATGCTGCAGACAAGAATGCCCACAATCCCGCCGCCGAAGAGAAGTTCAAGGAGATCTCTCATGCCTATGAAATCCTTTCAGACTCCCAAAAACGTTCTCTGTATGACCAGTATGGTGAAGCTGGTTTGGAAGGTGGTGCCGGCGGTGGCATGGCTGCCGAGGACCTCTTCGCTCAGTTCTTTGGTGGTGGCTCCTTTGGTGGTGGCTTGGGTGGCATGTTTGGCGGTATGGGTGGTCAAGCCCGCGGCCCCCCCAAGGCGCGAACCATTCACCACACACACAAGGTTTCTCTGGAGGACATCTACAGGGGGAAAGTCTCTAAGTTGGCTCTGCAGCGCTCTGTCATCTGTCCCAAGTGTGAGGGCCGAGGTGGTAAGGAAGGTGCTGTTAAGCGCTGTCCCGGCTGTGATGGTCACGGTATGAAGACCATGATGCGTCAAATGGGTCCCATGATCCAAAGATTCCAGACCGTATGCCCCGACTGCAGTGGCGAGGGCGAGATAATCAAAGAAAAGGATCGCTGCAAGGGTTGCAACGGCAAGAAGACCGTTGTGGATAGAAAGGTCTTGCACGTTCATGTCGACAAGGGTGTTCGTAGTGGAACCAAGGTCGAGTTCAGAGGAGAAGGTGACCAGGCTCCGGGTGTCCAAGCTGGCGACGTCGTTTTCGAGATCGAGCAGAAGCCGCACCCGAGATTCACGCGGAAAGAAGATGATCTCCTCTACCGTTGCGAGATCGAGCTTGTCACAGCCCTAGCAGGAGGTACCATTCACATCGAGCATCTTGATGATCGATGGCTAAATGTTGAGATTATGCCCGGCGAGGCTATCGCCCCAGGTAAGCCATTTCTTGCAATATTTTTGTTGGGCCTTTTCTTGTGGCACGACTAACACATGCCAATATAGATGCTGTCAAGATGGTGCGCGGACAGGGTATGCCTTCGCACCGGCATCATGATGTCGGTAACATGTATATCCAATTCGCCGTCAAGTTCCCCGAGCGTGGCTGGACCGACGATGCTGAAGCCTTTGAGGCTCTCCGAAAGATTCTCCCAGCCCCTAATATGGAGATAGTCCCTCCTGCGGATGCCATGACGGACATTGCCGACCTGGAAGACCTAGACAACTCCGGTCAAGCCAGAGGCTTCGGAGGTGCCGCAGCAATGGACGAGGAAGACGAAGATGGCCACCCGCATGCCGAACGCGTGCAGTGCGCCTCTCAATAAACAATACAATATACAAGGTAACGAGCTCATAGATTCCATCTCGGGTTATCGAACCAAGGCGAGCTTCCATAATCAGCATTAACCTTGATCCCGCTGATTAACTGAAGACTGCATTTACGGCGTGACGTTTTGATGGAATGAGGGCCTGATATATGGCTTTTTCACGAGTATCTGCATGATAGGGGTTTTGTGAAATAAAAGTGAGGAGGGGTGCACAGGCCAGACGGTTTCTCTCTTGAGATTAACGCGATATGCTTCTGGTGCGTCCCTGCTCATTCGCCGAGCCATATTCCTTTTGTGTCGTGTGCTTTGTAGGCAGGCGTTCAGATAGGACATAGAGGGATAGGACAACTTATGTTGTTTTAATTGATATTGCATTCAGAAATTCAAATGCTGTACATGCTCGAGAGTCGAAAATGGAGGTTTCCAGTAGAGCAACGTAGTACTCGTCAAGGTACCTACATTCTACAATTATATTTCCCCAGCTATGTGTGCTTGAGACAAGGGGAGCGAAGGGTACCTTAAGTGGATGACCCCAATCACGATCTGTTGTATTACCTAGTATATGCTTCTGGAGCGGGTTAGTAACGGAAGGCCCGTATCTTGAAGTGCACCCAATCGCTGCGTCTGCATTAGAGACGTCGCCAAGCCTCATGGTTATCTTGATCCTACAGGCGGGAATACCGACATTCTGTTGCTCGGGTCTTCGGTCTTCGTGGTGATCAAGCCCCCAAACTAAACTGGTCGGGACCCTTTTTTTGGGTTGACTATGGTAGATACAGTACATAAGTCTGTGATACACTTGCAGATCACGTGTAGCTCTTCTACGAATGGGTTGGTGATATGAACTATGAAGACTCATACTTTTCCCCCTGGGCGATGCCGATCACGAGGCGTATATGACAACCTTCTACGGGTGCTTTTAAACAAATCAATACATTATTGGATTCGTAACCTAGTCTAATTTTGTTTCGCCGCTTTGCTCAAGCGTATCTGGGGCAACTTCTTCATCGCCTCCTTCGTCGTTACCCGTCTTTCGTAGATTCTCGACTGTATACAGCGCTTTGTCCATATCCTCCCGGGAGAGAATTGGTTGCACCTGTGTATCGGTGGTACCCTGAATAGACTCCCGAGGGATCAATTGTCCCCCAGAATGGTCGCGCTCGAATACATATATTTCGCCGTTACTGTCGGCTGCGTCGATAGCTGCGAGCAAAAGCTGCTCTGCCGCAAGCATCGTGATGTCTAACGGGTTCCCGCGCAGCTCGATTGTTTCTCTATGCGAGAGGGCATTGCCCGTCTCGAGCTGGAAGACGAAGAGTGCAGGAACTCTGTTATCGTGGCGTCAGCGTGGATTCTCTCGTCAGCGCTAATGGCCTGTATGCAATGCTTACCGTTCACATATCGCTACTACGACGAGCCCCTCTGTCGTTGCAAACGCGATTAGCTTCACAACCGCAAGTTTGGTTGCATCTGGCAGGACCTTGCGAACGTGGGCCAGAAGATCGACGGTGCATAGCAGCTCTCCGGCCAGCCAGTCCCACACGAAAAGCTCGTTATCTCCGCCCCCCGAGACCAAAATGCCGGACCGGGAGGGATGAATGCACAGCGCATTGATGAAGGATCCGTGGCCAAGGCAATACGTCTCAATGACGTGTGATTGAGGCATGCCGCGGGAAACACGGATATGCTCGTCGCGGTCAGCCGTGATAATGTATGGTCTGTCGTTCGTGTCCTTCGCAGTCAGGACGCTTGTCAGCATCGAGACATGGCCGAGCAGCACCTCGTGCGCAAACCTCGGGCCTTCCTTTGGCAAGTCCCGCTTCGCGTTGGTCTCGCGCTGACGTTGCTGGTCTTCGAGTGCCCGTCGGTTGCGCTGCGAGTGCACCGTGAAGACGTTGGCCCCACGCAATGGCTGAGAGGATGCAGGCGCTGGCGTTGAAGAAGCCGAGGCTGGTGTCGATACGGCGCCATCTCCTTGATCCGGAACCAGAGGCAACGCGTATACGTCCCCAAACTTGTCAGCGCTGAGAATTGTCCGCCCGTCTGCTAAAAGAGCGAGAGAACAAGGGCGCTTGGGCATAGCTCTGTAGTTGTGCATGAGCATACACACAGGGAAATATTATCTTAGACTTGAATATACCTTCGACTGACTTCTGTCAGTGACCCTTTACCATCGTGCTCGAAGACCCAGAGTGTCTTGTCCTGTCCTGTTACTGCTATCACATGGCTCCCATCCGACGTCGCCGTTAGGAGGACCACGAGAGGTGCCTCTGGCTTGGGCGGCGTCGATTTTGCTTTGCCTTTCTTCTGGTTTTTCTCCCCGTTAGTTGGTGCATCTGGTGCCCCTTGTCCAGGCTCTGTCTCAGCATTGAATTCAGCATCATCAGAGCCCAATTTCCGCCGTTTCGATGGCGGCTGTTGCTCCGTCTGCCCTTCACTTTCTAGGCCACCATGTGTCGTCTCTTTGGCCTGATTGGCGTTTTCGGCTTGCTTTACGGACGGGTGAGTCCACGAAAACAGGGGTTGAGAGCCCGCGCCGAGATCAAAAGTCTGAATGCTGCACCCCTTTGCAGCGCAGAAAATCTTAGGGCTCCACCCTAGTGGGCTGAGGCATTGAAATGGTAAGCTCATGGCTGGTATGAGCCCGAGAACCTGACCGCGATGGAATTTGCACCGTCGACTAACAGGCGAAAGTTGAAGGATGTGAAAATTCGTTACAGCACTGTTTTCTCGTGTACCGGGTTGAGCCACTTCGGATGTGTAAGGGAATCACTGTGATTATATTCCCAGCACGTTTAGTATAAGTCGTCTGAAATAATTGTCTATAGTTCACTTGAAAAAAACTCCCAACGAACCTTGGAAGCGTTCTACCAAGAATCGAAATGCGCAAACACTTCACTAATTCTGTATGCAACTATACATAAATTGTGGACATTGGCCCCGGGGAGTCCTGACCTGTACCTACTATTTTAAGATAAGAATGAATACTGTGGCGCAGCACGGTATCAGCCCCCCGTCCCTGATCCTGGATGTAGATAGGTACCTACATACAGTACAACAACGTACGACGCAGAGAGAAAGAATAATCAATTGTATCTCAGCATCGACGGAAACAATTAAACCAGTGAAGCGGCGACCTCACCATCCATTGACCGACCACCGCGGTTAGCCTCACGTCAGAGTCCTTGCGACGGTGTTGCCCCAATCCGTGATTTGCCGGCAACATAGGCTCTGTCGGCACTATTCACCATCATCACCAGCTCTTAGTAGCTCCGGTTGGCAAGCCAGACACATACATTGCGCAGGCTTGCCAGGCTGGCCATCAGTCCTACCATTCGCCTGCCATGGCGCAACTACTACAGGATCTCATATACTCCCTCGGGAACTGCCTGAACTGTTTCCCCGGCTCGCCGACCCTCAAGATCAACAGCCGGTCCTTTAAGATCCTGCGCCTACTCGGAGAGGGCGGCTTCAGCTATGTTTACCTCGTACAAGATACCGCGACAGCAGAACTGTTCGCCCTGAAAAAAATCAGATGCCCCTTCGGCACCGAATCCGTCCAGCAAGCCATGCGCGAAGTCGAGGCGTACAAGACGTTTGCGCACACCCCTTCCATCATCCATAGCATCGACTACTCGATTGCCAGCGAACGGAACGACGCCGATTCAAAGACCGTGTATGTCTTGCTACCGTACTACAGACGGGGGAACCTGCAGGACATCATCAACGCGAACCTGGTCAATCACACAAATTTCCCCCAAAAGGAGCTCATGCACCTGTTTCTGGGTGTCTGCAAGGCTATGAGGTACATGCATCTGTACCGCGCTCCACGTGGCGGGGAACGCATGGAAATCGGCAATGCGAAGGCCGGCGAGGAGGATATGGGAGGTCCAAACGGGCGATCTAAGAGAAACCGAGCCGTAGCTGCCGCCGACGCAGACGATGAGACAGAACAGGCTAGACCTTTGATGGTTGAGGAGCAGGTCGTAGCACCAGGCGAGCAGCGCTCTTACGCCCATAGGGATATCAAACCAGGTAAGTCTCGCCCACCAGCGAAGCCGGTATAGCCCGGGTTAGCTAATACCGCGATCGTTAAAGGTAACATCATGATTGACGACTCCGGCTCGCAACCAATCATCATGGATCTGGGCTCAATCGCGGACTCGCCGATAGCGATTACATCACGATCGTTGGCCATCGCCACACAAGATATAGCGGCAGAGCACAGCACCATGCCTTATCGCGCCCCTGAGCTGTTCGATGTCAAGACAGGAGCGGTTATCGACACCAAGGTCGACATCTGGTCTCTAGGATGCACACTGTATGCTTGCTTAGTAGGCAAATCGCCTTTCGAGATGCGTAGTGATGAGACTGGCGGCACTCTTAGCATGTGTGTCTTAGGCGGCGACTGGCGGTTCCCCGACGAGGGGCCACAAAGACAGAAGAAAGCGAAGAACACGGTCGGTGCGAACTCGAGCGCCGAGACTGGAGTAATCAGCGAGCCTATCAAGGAAGTCGTGCGGAAATGCCTGAAGGTTGAGCCTAGTGAGCGGCCGGACATTGACGAATTGATAACAATGGTGGAGCAGGCTATTGACGAGCTACCTGACGATGAGGCATGAGAGCGTGTTTGAGGTTCGGCGTTTGTGGGTTGTCCTGTCCTTACCTTTTGGCGGATTTGGCCTTGTCTCATCATCATTTACGTTTCTAACTACTGTACTGTGGCTGCTGCCATAAATAGGGCTTGTCTGATGGTCACAGATCTGAAGCGCCGGTGTCACTATAGACCATGTACTTTCTTCCTAGCAAATCTGTTGGACACTGAAGCAAGAATAACTTCAGTTGAACTCGTTTATTGTCATGATACCATAGGTTTTAGCAACGCCTAACAATATTTAATTGATCTCCTGGAGAGCATGATGAATTACTTATGTTACAGGTATTAGTGAAGTGGTGGTGCTCCACTTTTATTTTACAACCCAAATGTGCAACCAGCCTCCAGACAACTTGAACCTACAAAATCCAACTTTCCGACTTCACCTGCTGTAAGGTATACGTTACGGGCTGCTATACTTTATCAATTGGCCTCATTAGCAAATAGTAATGCATTTCGTCACCGACCTCAAGCCTGTGTAGCAAGCGACGATCGGATCCAGAAAAAAGCCTTAATATGGCGTCAGACGAAGATGACGACTATATGAACATGGCCTTTGGGGAGGAGCCCAAGGCAGTCGAGACCTCTCTGCAGCGGCGACAGCGACTAAAACGCGAGGGCGAGATCAAGGGGCGCGTCAAGTCAAAGGCCGAGTTAGCAGCCGAGGAGCGCGAAGCCCGTGAGGCAGCCCTGTCTAAATCCATGCTCGAGGGTGCACAGGCCAAGAAGAGCAAAGGCCTCGCCATGATGGCTAAGATGGGGTTTAAAGGCGGCGCGCTAGGCAGCAATGAGAACGCGGACGCCCGCCTCGAGCCGATCCGCCCGGAGATGAAAGATGACCGTGCCGGCATCGGCTTGGATTCGGAGCGCAAGCGGAAACTCCGGGAGGCCGCCGAAAGCGTTGAGAAGAAGGTCAAGCTCGACGAGAATGAGTTCCGCGACCGTGTGCGGAGGGAACGCGAGATCGCACGCTGCGAGCGCCAAGTATATGCTGCTATGAAAGTGTGTGAGCGCATGGACGAAGAGAAGCAGGCCGGCTCTGCTATCGAGGGCGCGAACGATGTGGAAAGCGTAGCGCCTGAGAAGAAACGGAAGATATCGACAAGGCCGCTGAAGTCAATACCCGTCGTGTGGAGAGGCTTAATTCGTAGGCGAGAGGAGGCAGAGCGCGATCGGAGGATGAAGCATGATTTGCAGCAAAGCTCGACGACGCGTTTGCCCACGTATGAGGACGACTTGGAAGACGAGGACGATAAGAAAGCGACAGGGAAAACGGAGAATACGTACGCATTAGTCGAAGACCTCGACGAGGAGGATGAGGAGCTCGACGAATTTAATGAGCTCGAGGCCGATGATAAGCTACGACGGCTCGTGGAGTACCTCAGAAAGACACATAACTATTGCTTCTGGTGCAAATTCGAGTACCCCGATGACACAATGGAGGGATGCCCCGGGCTGACGGAGGAGGATCACGACTAGAACATCGTTCTCGTCACAATTAGTATTGACCTATTCGCAATATGACGCTGTGTCCAACTAACTCCCTTAGAGACCCCTACCCTTGCCCTCCGGCGCTTTAGGCTGCTTCTAACCGCTTATTGTGATAAAGTCTGTTGATTATGCTTGACTATAAACCACCCGACCAACAAGAAAAAACAGGAAGAGAAAGAGGCCGCTGAAATCGATGATGTTCTCCCTTAAAAATCGTCCACATCGGCGCAATCGTCATCTTCAGCTCGAGCTAGATCGGTTGATGACTGGTCTGCTTTTGCCTGTGGCTGAGGACTTTCGGCAAGTACTCGTCGGAAACCTTCTTCTCCTTCCACGAGTGTGCCTGCACCGGGACCTTGCTTGATAAAGTACTTCTTCGTAGTCATATTTACCCAAATACTCTGACACACGAGTTAGATAACAATTATTCAACATTAAAGCCAGCGCGGAAAATTCTCATCCTACTCACTTTTACGCATGTCCGGTATGGTAAAAAGGAAATTATGTGAACAAGCGTAAACCTCATCAGAAATTCGGCTTTGTATTGATTGACACCTAGTTTCCAGCGCTCCTCTAACGTTCGGTGCGGGTCTGCGCCTAAAAATTGTCTAGATGCGGCGAAATTGATCCAACTCTGTTCATCACCGTCGCTAAGTTCGGAATGAGGTCCGCCGTATATAAGGGAGCAGCCGATAAATTCACACGTTTTGAGCCGAGGGAACTGGTCCAGACCAAGTTTATTCGCGCAATGATCGACGGCACGAAGGCGTCTGACGTGTCTGATGCGAGATTTTGCGAAGTCACTGAGGTGCTGGCTCAGCTTGTAGATGGTTGTGCTCGGGCATCTGTCGTAACCATATACTGCAGCCACTCAGAGTCAGTTATCGCCACTTAGAGCGTGGTTCCTGATGGTTTCAGAAGCTTCTTAAAAGACACTACCTCGGCCTAAAAAGGAAATACTGTACTCTGAAAACAAGAAGAAAATAGATCCGTGAATTCCTTACCAACTACCTCGCCCCAGAAAGCGGACCGTCCCTCTTCGTAGCACATATTACAGGTGAAAAGAAGTTCCACGTTCCCTACGAAATGCCAGCGACATAATGCATCCACGGGGGCTGGTCCGAAATGAAGATGGGATCCGACAAACGTAAAATGGTATATTATGTCGCGGATCTCTCGAGGTATGAGTAACAGTGTCGCTGGCGCCATGGTATAGAATCTTGCGCGGGCAGGCTATCGGAATAGGATCAATAGGGCTATAAATGAGGCATTTGACGGACAATCGGTTTCCAAGACCTCAGGAGCTATAAAATGTACCATCTGACAGAGTGCATAATCAGACCAACTGTGCTGCGGCACATAAATACTCTGAGTAATCTCGTCTAGGGAAGTCTCTAGTCGGAAGAGTTCCCAAGTTGGATAGTACAACCCAGATACGATGCCTTTGCAGAAAACCAAAACAGAATACAGGAAACCCACATCAAGTTTGGGAAGCCACTTGCTAGCTTCCAAGGTTTGCTCTGAGTACTCTCTACAGAGCATTCAGCAACGGTAACTGGAAGCCACATGCGCAATTATTTAGCACATTAGGTACCTAGGTAGGTATATTTCCCTAGACCCTCTTGAGATTTTCTTTAGAGTAAACTCTCTCTTCGACGCCAATATCCTCATTCCTATAAAAGACACCTAGTCAATCCTTTCCGGTCCTGCGGATAACATAGTAAGGAGTCAAGGAGATGCTTACCAGACCTCCGGCTTTTCGGCAATAAACCTCTCCATCACTTCTCGACACTCCGGCGAGTCAAGAACAACAACCTCAACGCCGCGCTGCTTCAGATAGGCCTCCCCTCCTAGAAAGGTCCTGTTCTCCCCGATGACAACCCGCGAGATGCCGTACAAGAGGCAGGCGCCGGTGCCTTTGGAAGTCTCTTCTCAGCCACCTGCATTTTCACGCTGCCTTTCACATTTTGCCTGGCCAATCTTTTAAAGACACACGGAAGTGACGATGAAATAAAAGAAAATAGTAGGTCTTACACATATCACATGGCGACAACGTTGTATATATCGTGCTGCCCTGGTACGCGGAAGACGGTAGACGCCCGGCATTCTGGAGGCATGAAGTCTCGCCCTGGAATAATCGTGGAGCTCCTTTAGTCTAGTGAAACACTTTCAATTATATAGTCGGATAACCCCTAGGAGTGCCTTGGCGAAGCAAAGCGGACGAAAGAACGAGTCGGCTCACATGGAGAATCGGGTTGCCGTTCTGCACCCTCATGTTGTGTCCACGGCCGAGGACTCTGCCGTCCGCCGCCACGAGAGCGGCACCGATCTGTGCAATGACATGATAATCAGGATCGTGATTTTGCATACCGTGTTGTTTCGCGTAACCGTGACCTTACTGGGATACCGCCTTCCTCATATCCCTTCTTCGCCTCCTCGAGTGCAAGCGCGAGGCCCTGGTGGTCGTCCATTGCGACCTTGTCGAAGAGTTGATAACGAAGAGGCCGAAGGCTTTTACTTAGTGACACAGGTATAGATGCGTAGATCTCATCGCCCCGGGTATTAACGAGCTTAAGCAAGCAGAGGTTGGAGAGAGCTAGGTTAACGGTTCAAGGCGGGGACAACGGCGGCCAGTTCTCGGAGGCCGCCGATAACCCAGCAGTGAGCGTGCTTGGCTCCTTTGCAATCGCTATGTACCTAACAGAACTATACACTAGGAGACACTGACGATGCGATTTACTAGGCCACTGACTGAGAATGTAAAGGTTTTGGTTTATTGGGGTAAGCAGATGCTAGCTTTTTCTTTCTTTTTCTTCCCGATATCTCTTAGACGCCGAAGGGTTGGCAGGTATTTAGTCCAACCAACTTCCATCCCATCCAGGCCTCGTCGTATCTTCAATGAGCTCGTATGTGCGATCTATTTACCTACTAAAGTGGCACATTTTTTTATCGACAGTGAGACGAAATTCTTTGATGCTACGTCCATGTACCTTCAGGTACTCTCTCCCGGGTTTAACCCTCTTATTACCTCTAGAAATATCTTGCTTAAGGTTCAAACAACCGGGAAAGCTTTAGCTTTTAAACTTCTCGGACTTAACCAAAGGCATCAGCGGGGAAAGTCCCAACCTTATTGAGCAACAGGGGGGTGATTCTAGAGGCACAGTAGCTGACTATCTGACCCCCCGAACAACTTATCTTATGTCAGAGCTTAGTCGAGGGAAGCCATGCGAATGGGTAACATATGTAGCCTTCTGAGTACTTGATGATAAGGACTAACCGCCGGCTGCCCGTTTCGGGTCCTACCATCGCTTGAAATACACGGCCCCTAGACAAGAGCTTGGAGCTTTGAAGTGAGACTCTACAGTAGATATCCGGGTATAATTTAGCACGACATGTTATAAACCGTGATTCAAACGCATGAGGAGCGGAGAGCTAGTATTGCGAAGGAGTAGAGATCTATCGTTACAGCTACTGATACATTCTCTTTGGTATAACTGTTATACCATAGCCTCTATCAGGTCTTCCAGAGCGCGGACTCGACAGTTCCAGGTAAGAGAACCGTGAGTTTCATCCTCTATCCTCAGCCGCGCGTTCGACCCTAGCCTGGCAGCAATCCCTTCGCCGTGACTCGGGGGAACGTGGGTGTCATGTTTCCCATACCATAGGTGGACGGGCAGGTCGGGTCGAATATCTTCTATTCGAAAGCCGAAATTAAAGCTATCGAGATGTCCGTCCTGCGCGAAAGCGTCGGCACCCTGCCGGTACGCTTCGCGCTGGTTTCGTACCAACCACCGGACTAGATCAGGGTCATCCAAGGCCACAACATCCTTGGGGTGTGCCTTTGCTTTCGCCTTCGACCACTCCTTTTGGAATTGGTCAAAACGCTCTTGATCGGTCAGGTCGACTCGCGCTAAGGTCTCCCGCGAAAACCACCACCGGCAAACCGATGGGAAATATGGGAAGCCGATAGTAAATCCAATCCAATGAAACCAATTCACTACGACATTCGGGGTCAGTAATACCCATGGGAGTGTAATCGTAAGGGTTTATGGAAACGTGGAAGCTCTCAAGACATCATGATAGCCCCGATGTTGAAATTGGCTGCATTGCGAAGAAGACAACGCCGGATTACTTACTCCCCTTCTTCCCGAGCTCAGGTGGTCCTAGCCCGCAGATAAGACACACTGCCTTGAGCTTGTCCGCCGGTAATGCGGCGGCACAAGCGAGGGCATAGGGACCGCCCCCCGAGATACCTAGTACGCCATAGCTATCTAGATTGAGATGCCTAGCGAGATAATCTATATCCTTCGTATGGTCCAAAATGGTCCTGTTCGGCTGGGGCGAGCTTAACCCATAACCTGGCCGCTCGACAGCGATGATGCGAGCCCGAGGCGTGATGGCTGGTGCATCGAAGAGAGCGCCTTCGATACGTGAACCGGGCAACCCATGGAGATAGAATATCGCCGGGCCGGTTAGTAGGCCATATTGCGCATAGCTAAGCGTCCGACCGTCGGGGAGGGTCAGTGAGGCCGAGCTATCGGTGTCGAGGCGGTAGCGGTTTGGGGAGCTCTCATCCATAGGTCTGTATGTTAGGTGTACTGGTTGTCTGATGACTAACTTGCTAAATGTCGCTAGAGTCCTGATCTAGGGGAATATTGGCCAGCGAGATTGATAGGGGCGTAATTTTCCACACAAGCTTTGTAGTAACGAAGCGAGCGACGATGTCATGAGGCTGTAGACGCATGCTTGTGAGCGAGATGAGCTGATGCACCTAACTTGACACCCGGTATGGTCCTTACCCCGCGGGCGCCAAGAGAGAGCATTGTCTCGATTTCTCCAAAGGATTCAGGTCAGCTACCACCATGCAGCCTGTACTGTAGGTATCTCAATACGGCAGGGATGTTGGAGCCTCCGTGCCATAGATGATCTTCGAGCGAGGAACACGCCTTGCCGTGAGGGCACAATGTCGAGCATGTTGAGAACCTAGCATTTGTAGCTAACGGTACTCGGGCGTACATGAGCACCTACAATGTAGGTGCCGACTCATACCAGAATTATGCTATTACTTGAATTCTACTTCGAGTAGAAACATGGGTGGTAAATAGATCGTCGGCAGTCTGGAAATTTATCGAATTGGTGGGCTATCCTGCTCATTATCATGGCCTGCCCTTGCGCTCGCCAAATGGGTCTTAATTAACGGTGGCGTGCCAATGACAATATCCATCTTCATTTCTGGTTGCAGCCAACAATCCCACTCTTCTCTTAAAACCCGATTGGCCTCAAGTCTGCAATCACGACCAGCCATTGGTGGCCCCAGTTTTCGTGGACGTCGAGGTTCATATTAGAAACAAGTTGAACAATGACAAAGGGTTGCTGGCTGGGTGCAGCGACCGCTCTATCGAATGTCTATACTACCTAGACTAGTACCTCGAGTCCCGGTCACGCAGTCTTGATCGATCCGATCTGGACCTTGGACCTTGAACTGACGAGAACCATGTGACATTCCCTACGCAGTGGCGCGCCTCCTCTGCGATCCCGGTAGCAGGGGAGCAATCCCGTAAACTAGGCGCGGGTTGTAAAAGCCCTCAGTAGTAGCGAAGGTGGTAGTTATCCTTACCTAAGTCGTTCTAAAGATTGCTGCAAACATTGCGCAACGGAATGAGATTTGAAGTTGCTACAGTGAGAATGGAGTTGGTTTACTGGGCGGGCGACATGTCCAGAAGGGAGGGACCCATTACTAATGAGAGAGCCGGAGTGGTTTAGCGTTGCCCTTACCATGTGTACGCCTTCACTAAACATCCATGATATATGTCGGTAGCCTGCATAGTGACATGCAACCTCAGAACAACGCATTCGCCGCGAAACCGATCGTATAAAGTTGTTGATACTCTTATTCACTTTTTATTCCTCGGGTTGCCATTTTCGGTCCGTAGTTAAAACCCTACTATAGGTGCTTATGTCCGTCCTATCATCTATCTCACGAGATGCCGACGCTGTATCATTTTTACTCTTTGGGTCGCATGAATACCTTAGGCTAGCGTTTCTGTCCTCGCCGGTTTTCGATAGTTTGAATACTATATTGCATTGTCATGCCAATTCTTTGGCTATGATAAAGGCTTGATGAGACCACCAACAACAGCAGGCGTGCCTAGTAGCCTCACGGCTAGGATGCGTTTTTGCCTGTTTTGTTGTTCTGGGCTGCTCTCATGGGTTACGGCTTCAGTGTTAACGCTGAGCTGACGAACCAACTCACATATGCGTGTGGCCTGGGCAGGGTATTGCGAAGGATACTATGTCATGGGCTTGATCCATGGTGAAATCATAGGTACCTACAGTACCTACTATATCAGGAATCGAGGTGGGGCCGCCTAAGGAGACCCCTGCAATATCATGTGACTCGGCCTCCGATTTTGATTCAGATGATGTTTCCCTCCCGCCAGATTTCATCCCTCAGGTACCTATGCAACCGGCACGATTCCCTCGTCGCAAAACCCGAGACTACTGACTTGGGCTAGCATCTGTTTCATTGTGTTGAGTAAAACGCCTCGCTTCAGACCTCCCACTTTCTCCCCGTAATTCAGACAAAAAAACTTTTTTTTGGTATGATGCACGCTCATAAAGAACAGGCAACACTCATGTCCATGAATGCTTGAGGCATGGGTGGAGGGAATGAGTGAGTGAGAAAGCGAGGGTAAGAAGGCGCTGGCCCCCAATCGGTGCCGTTAGGTACCGACCTACGTATGTCCCGCAAGGCCGTGACTCGTGATACCACTGTACAAAGTGAACGTATTGCTGGGAATTTTGAGTGGCGAGTTCTCTTATTTGTCTCATCCAGGGCCATATGCTGAGATCCTATATAATTGCCCCATAACAACGAACGACGGATGTGTTTTAGGGCAAAAGGCTATTTGGTTCAAGTGCTCCCGGGGCTCTGCCCGGGGGAAAACAAGGACCATTGAATCTTAAAATCAGCCCCGAGACTTCAACACAGGCTCTTGAATTGTAAACAAGCGTCTAACTGGGCTTGTGGAACCGGCTCCGTGGTATCTGTTCTACTACGCAGAATGGAGAGAATGCTTTTAAATTATTTACTGGACCTCGATGCATCTAGCGAGAGACAAACAAATTGGCTGCTGTCTCATATCCGAGGGCAACAAGCTGCCGATCGCGATGACACGATTAGGCAAAACATAAACCTTAAGGCCATCTGGCTGCTTAGCTAGCCCAAAAAATTTATGTCTACGTTAAAGCGCATTCCGTCTACAACATCAGCATCATAGAGAGGTGTGCTTGGATTTTGAGCTGGTGGGGGTTCAAGGTGGAGGGCAGAACAGGCCAGCACGGTCGGGCTGTTAGAGTGAAATGATGAGGTGAAGTCGAAAAGAACATCATCTCCAAGCAAGGAGACACAATTCTGTTGGTCTTAACGACAGGGGGGGCTTAGCGTGCGTATGTGTGAGTGGAGACACCCCAAGGCCGCGCTAAAAAAGCCCTGCCTTTTCTGCCTCACTGCTTGAGAGGGCGACGACATGTGTACCTGTCCAGGTACCGCGATACCCAAGGTACTTGTGGTTTTTAGTAGCATTCGCAAGAGGCACTGTACCGTACCTGCTGAACTCAGCATTAGTTTACCTCCGAACCTGCATGGGGTACGGGCGTACATGTGTACTTCTTTGTACAACAGCTGCCATCATGTCAAGTCATCCCTCATTCACTCTACCCATTCGTGAACACCGTTCCTTTTCTGTCTACCTACCTTCCCTGTCTGCTTTGCACACCAGTCTGATATAGTGCTGTAGAAGCCGTTGACTTGAGGACATTATGAAACAGCTTGGTTCATCTACTAGATACGGCTGTCTGCGTGCACACGTGCGCACATTGTTACGTTTCCTCTCAAATCTAGCTAAATCATGCCTGGATATTTGACAGTATCTGCCCCTGCCACCAGTAGTAGCAGCACCACATATCTATTACGCAGAGTATTCGGCCAAAGTATGCGCCTATGCCTGTAGGTAAGTTAGAGCTCGAACTAATACTGCCAATATAGCCAATATTTTGAAACTGGCAAAATAATCAGCATGTGTGCGTACGTGTAAGTACGGAGCAATAGATTACACTGCCTGGTAATGGACCAGGTAGCGGGGGGGAAAGAGGAAGTATACATCGATGAGAATAAGTAGACGTTATCTTGTGCCTCAAGTATTGTAGGCATGTTTTGCGCGCACTGCAGTAATTGATTATTGATATGTTGGGCTATGTGGACTTGGTAGGGTAAGGCTATAAGCAGCAAGCCCATTAATCGTGGCAATATCAAATCAGATTTTGGCTCGCTCTCTAAGTTTGCCGCTAGTTATTGATTGTATTTATTACCTGATGTAGGTAGGTACCTTGCCTCTAAAGCCTCCCGGCCATTGTACCCGGAGACACGTCAATTGCCATCGATGCAATGAATACCTAGAGCTATGTCTCCGTATCCACTTCTATACCATTCCCATTCCCTCCCTGCCGCATACCTCAGGTAAGTAAGATAGCGCCTCAGCCTTTCAAACCTGGAGTGTTCATTGGTATCATCCAACTATCTCTGCATCCTGCATCCCACACGCACGTCAAAGGCCATGAATCGGGCCCCAGAAAATTGAAATACAGCACAGTCTAACGACAAGCGGACATTGGACTGCCCATTCGCCGACCTATCTGTCGAGATATCAAAACCGTAGACAACTAGTTCGGTCGGCCTAAGAGTTACATGAGTATCCACCAGGATTGCTAGTCTGCTGGCATTGAGTATTCCTCGTCCATCCAGATCCAGGCTTGTTCTCTCGCTCGCTGCTCGGTGCTCATTCACAACGGACTCCCCCCCCCCAGGGTCATCATTACCTGCAGGCCTTTCTCTCCGATGTATTTGTCCCCATCACCATCATACCTTCGCTTACCATCTTCCCGTGGTCGCACTAGACTACACTGGGTGGGATATCTGCCTGCTCTACATCACACATCGTCCGTCTGTCAAGTGGCCCTTTCGTTCTAGCCAAGCCAAGAGCACTCTGTCTGGCCTGCGCACGCGTTGTGTGGACCGTAGGCAGACCGTGGACCTGGACGCCGACTTGAAGGGTTGGCCTTGTCCCGCCGCTTCAGACCTCCCCCGTCAACTTTGATGCTTCTTTTAGCTAAAGCTACCTTTCATCCGCCCCGTCCCACATCATATTGCATCTTTCACTTCCACCTCTTTTCCCTCACTTCTCAGCCCACGCACTTCCCAACTTTCACTCGACCCCCCCTGCTCCCCTCTCCAAGATATCCGATCCGTGGGTTCGTTCCTGTCCGTGTTGGTTCTCATCATCTCTCCCTCTGAACCGCATTCTACTTCTGCTTTCCACTTTCACCTTTCACCCGCCCGTTGATTTTCTCCATCCAGCGCTCTTTGTCCGCCGCGCCAGGTTCCCTCTTTATAATCACATCGAACGTCACGCTGGGCACGGCACTTGGGCTAGCTTTCTTGCACCCTGGTCCTCTGGCAGGCCATCATTGTTACCCGCAAGACGCTCAGCCTGGCTTCTGGCGCGTGTTCTCTTGGCTTGTTAGAGGGGGTTTCTTTTGTTGTCTGCAGCTGGTGCACTTGTACCGATTTGGGAATCTTATGGATGTAGAGCTCTACCATTACTTACCGTCGCCACGCCGTAGCTTGTCGGCGTTTTCTGTGTCACGTTGGATGCGCCGCCTTTTAATCGCCCACCATGGCGCAGAAGACAAGCGACCCCGATGATCAGCCCAATCCTTCGTCATCCGCAACCAAGGGATCCTCAGGGCCCGCCGCCGCCGCCCAAAAACAGTCAACGTCTCACACGTCCACCAGCCCTGCACCTGCACCTGCACCTACATCTACACCCCAATCTTCTTCCGCCACCACCATCACCAACACAACCACCAAACCCCACGACTCCAAGCAATCTGGGGAAAATGCCGCCAACGCCAACACCCAGCCCATGAGCAAGTCCAACTCGGCGGCACCGAACACATTGTCCAAAGACGCCATGGCTGGTCCGTCACCATATGGCACACGTTCTCGGAATCGTGGCCAGGCACGGCCCAACTACGCCGAGGATAAAGATCTGGACGTGGAGATGGAGGATGCATTTCCCGAGAAGAAAGAAGAGGAGCCTAAAAAAGGCATACGGCAAGCGAACGCAGCAACGAACGGCACGGGCGATGCGAACAAAGCTACGGCGTCGAGCTCGCGCAAAGGCGCTGCAGCAGACGATTCTAAGACCGCAAGTTCCCACACCACCAGCAAAGACGCGCATTCAACAGCCCCTGCGACTTCGAACGCGACCGGCCCCACGACCTCCTCAAGTACATCTAAAAAGCGCAAAGCTACGACCCAAGCAACTACGAACAATGTGCACAGTCAGACTAGCACACCAACGCCAACTCCGTCCACATCACTTGTTACAGGCACGAGGCGAGGAGCTGCTCAGGGAGCAGCGCATGCTGGCACGGGGTACAGAGAGACTAACATGCTCAGCTTTGAGAAATGCGGTGGGATACCGAAAAACGGCAAAATGGTTGCTGACGATGGTACTGTGTTGGAGGCGAACGGTAAGATGGATATGCGCTTGGTGTTTCTGCTTTGTTGGCTGACTGACCGTGCGCAGACCACGTGTACCTGGTGTGCGAACCGCCTGGGGAACCATACTATCTGGGGCGGATCATGGAATTCCTGCACGTCCGAAACGATAGCAAAAAGCCCGTGGATGCGTTGAAAATCAATTGGTACTATCGGCCCAAAGACATCGGCAAAAGGGTCAATGATACAAGACTGGTGTTTGCCACCATGCACTCAGACATTAGCCCGCTGACATCGCTGCGCGGCAAGTGCCAGATCCGTCACAAAGCCGAGATTGGCGATATGGACGCCTACCGAAAAAACCCCGACTGTTTCTGGTACGAAAAACTGTATGACCGATACATACAAAAACACTACGATGTGATCCCCTGTTTCCAGATCGTCAACGTGCCGGAGAAGGTGAAGAAGGTGCTGGACGAGCGGTGGAAATACATCCTCGTCGAGCAGGGCCGTGGTAAAGAGTTCACGAGTGCTGTCAAGCTATGTAAGCGGTGCAACGGGTACTGTGCCAGGTACGTTTTCTACGTTTCCAGTAAAGGGCGGGCCTCCACTCCCTTGCTGGGTTTTGCTGGGTTCTCCCCCCAACAGCCCCACTCCCCATATTGCACAGTGGAGACTGACCGACCATCCACATAGCAATGACTCTGTGGATTGCGCTGTTTGTCAGCAAACATATCATATGAACTGTGTTCGTCCGCCTCTGCTGAAGAAGCCGTCACGTGGTTTCGCCTGGGCCTGTGCCGCCTGCAGTCGAGCTCAAGAGAGAAAGTTGGAGGCTAGGCACACTCCGAGTCTCTTGGATCCTCATCTGGAAGGCGACGAAGAGGAGTTGTGGGACGAAGAAGAGGAGGCGATCAACACCAATCGCACAAGCCCCGCTGACGGCATCGACGACTCGCATCAGCCCGCGACTGCAGAGCAGATATACCAGGCAAGCTTGTGGCCATATCGCTACCTGGGCCAGCATTGCAAACCAGAGGATGCGCTCGACTACGATGACCGGATCTACCCCAGAGCTGGATCACGTTTGGGCCCAAAACATCAGGCGACTGTGCTTCCCTGGCCAGGCCGTCCCGTGAAGCTCGTCAAACCGATTGAGACTAAGAAGTCTGGAAAGAAGGACGGGAAATCATCGAAAGATGCTCTCGCAGCGGTAGAAGCTGAAAAGCTCAGGCTCTATCGTGAAAAGCGCCCGTGGATACAAGATGAACCTGCAGGATATGTTCCCCGAGGAGAAGATTTTGATAATGACGACCCAAATAACACGGCACAGCTGTTATGGAAACCTTGCGATGATATAGTTGTCGTACCACATGCGGGTTTCCCGAAATCCAAAAACACTCATGATACGACTTCGGAATCGCGCATCAATAACTATATTCGATCCGCGAAAGCCAAGATCGTACCGGTGCTTGGCTTACCAAAAGAGTCTACAAATTTCCTTGATGTGGCAGTGAATACTCTTTTCAAGCATGATTATAAAACCGATGCGGCGCTGAGAGCACTTGATAGAACCGAGAAATCAGCCTTCAAGGAACCGGAATTGAGTGCGACCGAAATCAAAAAGTTTGAAGAGGGCGTGACAAAGTACGGATCGGAGCTCTACCTAGTGACAAAACATGTCAAAACGGTCAAGCATGCGCGTATTGTCCGCTTCTACTATGCCTGGAAGAAGACGGACCGTGGCAAGCAAATATGGGGCAATTTCTCGGGAAGAAAAGGCAAGAAAGAAGCCAAGAAGGCAGAAGCAGATGCCAGTAAGCTACAAGACGATGTTGCTGATGATCACGATGACTCCGCGTTTGATACGGATAAGGCCCTTGATCGAAAGCGGAGTTTTATGTGCAAATTCTGTTCAACGAAGTCTTCGAGGCAGTGGCGCCGGGCACCTAACTCAGCATCTACTGTGCTCAGTGAAGGTGGTGGCAAGGGTGCCCACAAGGAGAAGGTTCAATTTCTCGTTGCTCTATGCCGGCGCTGTGCTGAGCTATGGCGGAGATACGCAATTCAGTGGGAAGATATGGAGGATCTTGCTAAGAAAGTTGCTAGCGCCGGGGGCCGATCATGGAAGCGGAGAGTCGACGAAGAGCTATTAAAAGAGTTAAGAGCTGCGGAGGATATGATGAATATGACGGTCTACAGCACGCCAACAAGGGCAAGTCCTGCAACACGAGCTACTCCACCAGCTGCGAGCACCCAACCTGCCGTCACTGATCCGCCGCCACGAAAGAAGCTTAAGACCATTGGCGACAAGCATGCTGAGCAAAATGGCGGAGATCCTGTGGGATCGGTAGCTGCGCCTCCAAAGAAGAAGGAGAAACCGGTCGAGAAACCACCCCCTCCTCCGCCGCCTCCGCCAGCCCCAGAGCTGCCCAAGCTCCGCACACTCCCATGTGCGGTTTGCAACCAAGGTAGTAATGCCGGGGAACAGGTGATTTGCTGCAGGGAATGCCGATTAACTGTTCACCGGTCATGTTATGGTGTCCCTGATAGCCGCAGCAAAAGCAAATGGACTTGTGATATGTGTTTGAACGATAAAACCCCGCAAGTGTCGATTGTAAGTCTGAGCCCTTCTACCATTAATTGCTTTTTAGGCTAATCAGCCGTGTTAGGATTACAAATGTGTCCTGTGCCCTGTCGAGCGAACAGAACATGATTTCTTAGAGCCGCCCAAGAACACACACAAGAAAAAGACAGAAAAAGATAGAGAAAAAGAACGACTAGATCGAGAGTTAGCTCTGAAGGCGGTAGAACTTTACCAAAAGAGACAAGTTGAGCTGAGAAGGCCCGTGAATCCAAGGGAGCCTTTGAAGCGGACCGCGGATAATAACTGGGTTCATGTTACCTGCGCCGTGTGGACTCCTGAGGTCAAATTCAGCAGCGCTAAGGCGTTATGCCTATCCGAAGGTATACCGTCTATTCCTCGGACAAGACACGAAGAAGTGTGCAAAGTATGCAAGGAGAGAGGTGGCGCTTGCGTGCTTTGCCACTCATGTCGTGCTCCAGGTAAGCTATAACCGAACAGTCATTAGCTTAGAAGACTACTAACAAACAACGAAGTTCATGTTGAGTGTGCCCACAAGAGTGGTTACCTCCTAGGCTTCGAAATCACGCCTGTCAAGGGATCTAGGCGAGACCAGCATAGTATAGTCACTATTGGAGGAGAAACGGGGTCAATGTCGGCGCTCATCTGGTGCAAAGAGCATATCCCCCAAAAGACAGTTGTTCATCGGATGCACGATATTGTCAAGGCCGAGGATGACCAGTCTAGCGATGCGAATGCTCTGCAGCTCTACGTGCGTAACTTCAAGCAAGCGGATCTAGCGCTAACAGGAACTGTCCGTAAAGCAAACCTAGCCAACGTTGCTACGAAAACCACCACTACTACACTGCCAGCAATCCAAAACAGAAGGCATTCATCTACGACTGTGCCAAACTCTACGCCAGCAGCGCAAAGAGGGTTTTTCGCTGCTGCTTGTGCAATTATCCATCAAACGGGTGAGAGGGCTTGCATTACATGTGGTATCGATGTTAGCCCCCGTTGGCACCCAATCGATGAATCACAGGAAAAGATTCTCACCAACGGGTATGCCGGCACAGTTGGAGCCCAGGCTCAAAAGTTTCTTGCACAACGTCAATTTCAATGCCACAAGTGCAAAAGAAACGGCCGACAGCCTGTCCCTCACGCGCCACCTCCTGTTGAGGCGCCGCCAGCAATTGAGCCATTGCGACCGCCGCTTCCTGTTCTTAACCCGAGTGCTACAGCAAACTCTCCCCGCAATACACCGCATGCTGTTACAAGAATGACCGACATTGGGAGCCCTTGGGGCCCAAGGGCAACAACAACGACGCAACCACCTGTGTCTTTAGGACAAACGCCACTGCAGGGCCCGCCTGGAGGACCACCTCAGCCTCTGCCATTGACGGCCCCAAGGACTGGACCGAGCCCTATTGCTGCACCAGGACCTCCACCGGCAACTCCTCACAACTATCCTCCTCCCCCAACCACTTCCTTCAATGAATGGCCGCGTAGTTCAACACAACAGCCTGCCACTGCTCATCCAATCAGCGGCAGCTCTAGTGCACCAAGCACTATCCACCATAACCACCTACGCGATCTCCGACCACCACCGATCACTTCAATGTCACATCATCAGACCGGGCCCATCCAACACGGGCTTGGACAGCCCATGGCCAATGGCGTACCTCCCTCCCCACCTCGCCGAGGACCACCTGCTGTACTCAACAGTGGTAGCTCCTTTATAACCCCATATCATCCCTCGGCTCATCCACCCACCCTCCCCAGCCTCACGAATGGTGGTCCACCTCCACGAACCTCGGACCACTCGTTTTCCCAAGGACTGCTGTCTCAGCGTTCGCCGTTCTCAGCACCGCATAGGAGTCCCCCGGGACCCCGAGACGCCATCACAATAAATCACGAGTCAAGTATCAACAACAACAATAACAACAACAACAATAATAATAACGCGGCCTCAAGACCTAATGACGGACGGCCTGCGAACGGCGCTAGTGCTAGTCCATCTTTGCGCAATCTATTGATATAGTCATGAAGAGGTTTCACAGTGTTACTGTGTAGTAAAGGGGATAGTTTTGGCGTTACGGACAAGGTTGTATAACTAGAGGGATATACCAACGAGGCAACAAAAGGTTTCTAAGGCGTTACGTAGGGAAAGGGCATGTTTTTATTTGCATCGAGCCTCGAAAGCATTGTACAATAGGTCATTGAGGCTCCAGAGCTTCTCGGAGTTGGCGTACCACGTTGCCACCGGAGCAAACCCGGGGCGTCATGGTTAGACGGCATGCAAGCCTGTAGTTAATAGACATGAGAGATGCTCTAAAGCTTGTTCCATAACATTGTTTGGGCAGAAAAAATTTACATGACACTTATTTCCATGTCCCCCTGGCCTTCGTAGAATATATTGACCGGATAGCATTGTGTATAGTGCCAAAGTCTCTTAGAAGAAATGGCGATAGCGCACCTTAGGCATTAGGTGCGTATACGGGGTAGGTACCTGTACTGAAGTTACCTAGGTAGACGCAACATGCTACGTATGTATCCCTAACTCACAGTCAGCCCTACCTTGTGGTCATCACTCTCGGCTCATATTGGTAGAAGTAGAGGGGGGTACCAAACACTATAAAAGCATCGGACTTGAGGGACCTCAGTAGGACCAGTGGACGTGAGATTTGTTTGCATCACGCCTCGTTAGGGATGAATAATTAGGGATGAATAATTCAAATAAGCATTTATCAGTGGTAGATTAAATGGTGCCCAGGTGGGCGGGCCAACGCAGCACGCGACCTCGCGTGCATTTCGTGTCGGGCCCCGCTATTTTTACCATTTCGTCATACCTAGGTACCTACCTAATTGTCCGCAGGCCCTGCACAGCTACCTAGAACCTTGGTATCTATCTACCTAAAGGTTTGATTCATACTGCTAGGTAAGATACACACTTGGCTACCGCGTTGCTCACTCCACGCGCCATACATCTCACGACGCGAAGGCAATGGAGCGCCAGGGAATTTTCCACAAAACTACAGTCGAGTCTGTTTCGTTGCAGCAGCGGAGCTTCCATACGGCTGCTACAGCTGGCACAAAACGGTCGTATTCCGAGACTGTCAACTCCGAGCACGCAGAGCCTAATAGACAGTTTCGTTTCCAGAGAGCGTCAAGTATTGGGAGGGAGCTCCCTAGATTGACAGCCAGCGATATCATTACTCTTGACGCAGCTTCTGCTACAGTCCCATCCGAGTACTCCCAGCGTAAAGTGATATCCGGAACACCTACTGCTGCTGCTGACCCCTCCCTTTCTTTATCCTTCTCTAGATATGCCTTGCCAGAACCGCTGGTAAATAATCTTAATGCCCTCGGTGTCAAGGAAATCTATCCGTGGCAGAAACAATGCCTTCTAGGTCCCGGCCTTCTAAGCGGCTCTAGGAATCTAGTCTATTCTGCCCCCACAGGTGGTGGGAAGTCTCTCGTCGCTGATATACTCATGCTAAAGAGGGTTCTGGAGGACAGAAATGCAAAGGCTCTTCTGGTTCTTCCATACGTAGCTCTCGTCCAAGAGAAAGTTCGATGGTTGCGCAACATTGTCCAGGATATTAAGAGAAAGGCGCCTGAAGTTGATGAGCAGGACGGCAAGCCCCGACTTTGGCAGAAACGGCCAGATGAAGACAATGTGAGGGTCGTCGGATTTTTTGGTGGTGCTAAGGTTAGGGCGACCTGGTCAGACTTCGATATTGGAGTTTGCACATTTGAGAAGGTTTGTCAAAGTTTTCGCATGCCCTCTGAAGTCGTATTCTAATCTGAACAGGCAAATATGCTCATTAACACAGCTATAGACGATTGCACTATCAAAAACTTAAGGGCTTTGGTCCTAGATGAACTACACATGGTTGATGACGATCACAGAGGCTACCTAATAGAGCTCATCGCTACCAAACTGATGAGCCTGGAGCACAGCGTCCAGATCGTTGGCATGAGTGCCACCTTGGCTGTATGTACTGTTTAGCTGCTGGCGTTCTACTACCGGCCACTAACGGCGCTAGAACATGGAAGTTTTGTCAACATGGCTTAATGCCCACACATATAGGACCTTTTATCGCCCTATACCCGTGGACGAGCACATTGTTTATGAAGGGAGGATTTACCCAGCATCGAGCACAAGAAGCATGCTGAAAACCGCCAGTCAACTACGACAGAATTCTAGCACTACCCTCCAGCTGGACAGTCAACCAGTGAGGACAATAGATATAAGTCGGCACAAAGAATTCCAAGACCCTGTTTTGAATGCTGTCGTTGCGCTAGCGAATGAAACGGCAAGGTCCGGCTACGGGGTTCTCGTCTTCTGTAGTAGCCGCCAAGGATGCGAGTCAGACGCCCGTCTTATCAGCAAGGTATTACCCCAAGCTAACGAGCTAGATTCTACTGTTTTTGAGAAGCGGTCAGATCTCCTCGGGGATCTGCGCAGTTTATCGACGGGTCTTGATCCTATCTTGGCTGAGACTATCTTGGCCGGCGTTGCTTTTCACCATGCCGGGATGACAACAGAAGAGCGTGATTTGATCTCTACCGCTTATGATGACGGAGCGCTGAAAGTTGTGGTAGCGACATGCAGCCTTGCCGCTGGGATAAATCTTCCGGCCCGGAGAGTTATCCTTCATAACGCACGAATGGGTCGTGACTTAATTGGGCCTTCGATGCTACGTCAAATGCGTGGACGTGCAGGGAGGAAGGGCAAAGACGAAATAGGCGAGACTTATCTCTGTTGTCGTAAAGCCGACCTAGAAGACGTGGTCGAGTTGATGAATGCAGACCTACCACATATAGCAAGCGGCCTGACAACCGACAAGCATCGAATTCAACGAGCACTACTAGAAGTAGTGTCCATACGGCTGGTAAACTCACGAGAGTCTATCAATGATTATATCCAGAAAACGCTTCTAAACCACTCCAGCACATCAGACCAGATCCAAGGTCACGTTGCATCTAGTCTACAGGGTCTTCTTGATATGGGTTTCATTCAATGTGACAACTTCAATTCTTACGTCGCAACACAATTAGGAAAGGCAGTTGTTGCATCGTCTCTTGAGCCTGAAGATGGTGCGTTTGTTCATCGCGAAATGCAGCGAGCATTGCAGGCATTCGTGATGGACGGCGAAATGCATATTCTTTACACTTTCACACCTGTTCAGGAGTTATCCGTTTCTGTTAATTGGCAAGTCTTTAGATCCGAGATGGAAGCTCTTGACAAAAGCGGACTCCGGGTTATGACGTTTCTCGGGTTGAAACCCACGGTAGTTAACAGAATGTAGGTGGAGTCTCTCTTTGACCAGCGTCAACTCGTCGTTAACGTATATCATAGGGCGCAGGGTGCGAGTCTCAAAGAATCAACCTCTACGGAAAAGGAAATAGCTCGTGTTTACCGAAGATTCTACCTTGCTCTACAGCTGAGGGATCTATGTAACGAAATGCCTGTACATGTGGTAGCTCGCAAATATGACATGCCAAGAGGTACTGTCCAAACTCTAGAACAAACATGCCAAGGGTTTGCGGCAGGAATGATCAAATTCTGCGAACAAATGGGTTGGGGGTAGGTTCCGAGCAATACTAATCAACTAAAGAAGACTCAAGTTGCTAATCCCTATCAGCGCCATGGCAGCTATATTAGATCATTTCTCGGATCGCCTCAGAGCCGGAGCCAAGGCAGATCTTTTAGCCCTCGCCAAGGTCACCTTTATCAAGAGTCGGACGGCCCGGGTCTTCTATGACAATGGATTCAAGACCGTCGCATTGCTAGCAAATGCAGATCCAAAGGAGCTTGTGCCTATCCTCATGCAGGTTCGTTTAGTCTACCCATTTGCAGAGATGAACTAAGGGTAGTCGCAGGCGCAACCAACTAAGTTGCGAGACAAGTCTAAAGACGAACAAAAGTACAAAGAGAAACTCCTTGCCAAAGCTCAAGTCATAACAGATTCTGCCAACCGTCTTTGGCGTAAGTAATGTATGCTTTTATTGATGTCAATATCTGACTTTTTTTCAGAGACCGAAATGCAGCAGGAACTTGACCTAGAATGAACTACTGGGTAGGCGGCACTGTTCTTGCCGTGGTGCGCCTCTATTTCACCACAACAGATGCAATATGAACGTTAAGGTGGTAGGCGCCGAGCAACTTGCGACATGCTGTACTTATGCTTCTAGGGGAGCTATCTGAGAGAGTTAGAAGCAGTAAAACGAGCAAGAAGTGTTTATGAGATGACGCCTATTATGAACTGAGGTTATCATCAACGAATGATGTCGGTATCTGGGTATGTCGTGAGCGGTTAAAATACCCCATGATAAAGAGGTTACGGGAAAAGCTAAACTCGGTGAAAGGGGCAGTATGAACCGAGCTGATAACCATATTCCGGCTATCCGCTTGGCTTGGTTCTCCAAATTTCTCCATAACCTACCCCAGGTTGAAGGGTATTGTATTGTGCATGGCGAACCCACCGGGTAAAGGGTAGATGGGGTAGCATTATACAGGAATATAAACAGCAGCGATGCTCTAGACTTCAAAAAGGAGAATTGAATACCTGGTTTCTCAATTGTAGCTATGCTCTCACTCATAGGCGCGATATGCCTTTCCCTTCTCGCACGAGTTGGCGACTCACAGGTCCTCACGGCGGCCCTCGATTATGGGACATTCCAAGGAGCATTTGACCCCATCTACAATATTTCATACTGGCAGAAGATCCCGTTTGCTGCGCCGCCCATAGGTCAGAACAGGTACACATGCTGGAAGACCTCACTTCTATGCTTGTTTTGAATTATCGATCACAGCAGTAAAATTGCTCATGTTCACTGACCTTGTAGGTTCCGGGCCCCTCAGCCACCCCTACTTATCAGTAATGGCGTTTACGACTCATCCCAAACGTTCGACATGTGCCCGCAGCGGGCCGTCAACGGCTCAGAAGACTGCCTTTACCTCGGGCTGTACGGTCGGCCTTGGACGCAGGATGTGCCACTACGTCCCGTCGTCGTGACTTTCTACGGCGGCGGATTCATCCAGGGGTCAGCTTCATTCACCCTCCCACCATCCGCCTATCCCATTCTCAATGTCTCTGGTGTGAGCAACATGGTGTTCGTCTATCCGAACTACCGTGTCAACGCGTTCGGATTCCTCCCGGGCAGAGAAGTCGCGGAGGACCCGTTCTCGGACGCCAATGCCGGCTTGTTGGACCAGGCCATGGCGCTGCGGTGGACGAAGAAGTATATCAGCCATTTTGGCGGCGATCCCGACAGGGTTACCATTTGGGGCCAGTCAGCAGGTGGCGGTAGCGTGCTCGCGCAGACCATCGCGAACCAGGAGAGCAGTGCTAATATTAGGAATAGGGGTAGGGAAGGAAATAGCCCGCTGTTTCGACAAGCCCTTGCTTCGAGTCCGTTTTGGCCGAAGACGTATGGCGTTGATGCGCCTGAGGCTCAGTGGCGATACGATACTCTCGCAAACTTAACCGGCTGCGCGGGGCCGGAGAGCCTAAATTGTCTTAAGAGCGTCGATGTGCAGAAGATTCGAGACGCGAGCCTCGCTATTGTTGATAGCCATAAGTATACCACATCGACATTCGAATGGGGCCCTGTGATTGATGGTGTGTTCCTGCAAAAGCCACTTTCCGCCGCGACGGCACATCGAAAGGGGAGTCTTGTTGCTGGGTATGGCATGTACAACACTCACGAGGGCGAGAATTTTGTTCCGTCGGGGTTGAAGAGCACCTCGGACACGGGTACGCCCCCATTCAACGCGTCGGTGGCTTCTTTCGATCGATGGGTTTCCGGTTATCTCCCTTCGCTCTCATGGTCTCAACTTGATAAATTGAAGGAATTGTACCCCGAGGCAGGGGGCGCGGAGCACGTCGCGAGCTACAACGACTCGTTCACTCGGGCCGGACTGATTTATAGAGACTCGACTCTCGCGTGCCCCGCGTACTGGATGGCGGGCAGCGCGACGGACGGTGGCTGGATTGGAGAGTACACGATCGCTCCAGCGCAGCATGCCTCGGATGTTTATTGGGTAAGTTAGATCAATGCATCATATGTACCTTGCCACTGGCATCGTTTTCTAACGAGATCATGGCCAGTGGAACACCGTCAATTCAGCCCAACAGCAGGATCCTCTGCATTACAAAGGTTACGCAGGTGTGTAGACTAATCCCTTTACATCCCTTCTTGCTTAATTAAGAAGATTGAGCTATTTACGAATAGGCTGCTAAGCCTTGACTGGATAGGCGCTTTAGCATCGTTCTTCATGACCGGCGATCCCAACGCCTTGAAACTAACAGGAACCGACGTTTCCGGATTGCCGGACTTGGAGATTGGGCAGGAGTGGGTGATCGATAGCGCTGGGTTTACGAGTGCGAAATTAGTCCAGCTCAAAGAGAGATGTGCATTCTGGGAAGAGGTGGCGACGGAAGTCCCGATATAGCAAGAATCGTGTGACGAAATTCTAAGGGGCCTGTGTCATGAAAAGATAATTAGATTAATGAAAGGCTGCTATGGTATGAAAGCATAACTCATCCCAATATATAGGCAAAGATGACACATATCGCCGCGCACGCAAGTTTGCAGCTCTAAACCAATGTCAAAGCCTCACAGTGTAAACGACTCGCCTATACCGGACTAACCGGTCACATCTCCCACCCTGGGACAAAAGACATGTGTATATACTTAGGGACTAGCCCAAGGGTGGATTAGATTCCTCACGCAATAACAAGAGTCTTCACCTACCCCTATGTTACGAGCTCTTGATATCTCTATTCTCGATGCTAAGCGGTCGTTGTAGATGACAGCACTAACATGAAATTTCCAGAATCTCTTCGTTGTGTTTATTATGTTCGACTTTTTCTCTCTGTACAAAAATTAGCAGCCGAGTATTGTTCCTTCTTGGGGGCCTGAGTGGTAGAATCTGTTTATCATCGTGGTTAGAATCATTTTTTACCGCTAAGTTTTAACAACACTGTTCTAAAATAGGTCAGGCTGAGCTTGATATTCAAGGAGGCTTCTCTACACCTCCAGCGAATCGACATTCATCACATTCATAGTATCAAGAAGCCGATCAATTAATGTACCATGATTACCCTCCAATTCTAGCGTATATTTCCAACTGATGCAGCGAGGCCTCTAGCTTGAGATCCTCGGATGTAGCCGGAAAATCCCAGCTTTCATATCCCTTCCACATCTGCTTCGTCCTCGGAGACTCAGGATCAGCGTATGGTTTACTAAGTAGGGCAGACGTTAGCAGAACCACAGAAGCAGGAGCGGGGTTAGATAGGTACTTACTTGGGTTTGCCAAAGACCCCGGCACTGGTTGTCTTAGCGCAGATAATGGCGACTGGCCGTGCGAGATCCGCGATGATCTGCTTGACTGGTGCGGCAGTGAAAGGCGAGATCACAACAGACTCGTCATCCAATTCCGCAAAGCCTCCAGCCCCGTGTTCTCCTACCACTTCAAACCCGATTCTCCGTAACATATCCTTCGTCTCATCCGAGTAATCTGGGTCTTGGGTAAGTAGCCTTACCCCCATGCCCCCAGTTCCAACACAAGAACGGGCTATATCAGCCATCGTCAACGCAATGGCATGATGTATAAAGGCCCCTTCTACCTCGCACGTTTCTGGCTGCCGTTCATCTTCCGGCTTAGAGTCGTTCTTTATCCTCCACCAATCGGGCGGCTTGGAGTTAATGTCGCCCAGCCCGAAACAAACGATCTTGGCCACTTTCTTCGCGTTCCCATCTCCGCCTAAGAGCTTATGAAATTGCGATGTCAAGGCCTCGCAAGTCGCACTCGCGTTCCATCGTTGTTGACTGGTTTCAAACAGCAACCGCACGTTCTCGATTGGTCCCTCGTAGTTGCGCACCGTCTGGTTGGCCCAGTCGACGAGATACGTGCAATGATATGTCTCAGGTGGACCGTCCGGTGTGGAATGGACGAGATGCCAGAACTCTTGGAACTCGACATATGGCTTCCTAGAAGGTGAAATTTGCAGTTTAGTATGAGATCTTTATCGATGGATATAAGGACTAGTGAGCCCTACCAGATCGGCTTCTGAACCCCAAACATCGGGTTCTTGATGTGAACTATACTGCCGTCGATACGGCGGACTGTAAACTTCTCGGCGGTATACGATCGCGCGAGTTGTTGTTCAATATCCACAAGATCCTCTTTTCGCCATAGCTTGACCCCTGAGTCATACAAGTCTGCTGCGCGCTGACTGCTAATTCTCCAATGGGAACAGCCATAGTCGAGCAATGGTTCCAAGAGGTCCATCTTGTGCGGTCCCTGATATACTCTGGAGACTAACTCGCTTGGTAATACGTTTACGAGGATCATAAGACACCTTCTGGTCGCAGCTGGGAAGCCTTCACCGCTTTTTGAATAAGCTGAAGCAACCATAAGCTTATTTCCGTTTTCCTCGATACGCTGCTTATCCCATCTACCAACCTATTTAGTATGGTTCCTATTACGCTATATACTAACCAGATTAAGACGAAGCTCACACACTGATTGATCGAGTATCAATAAACTGCAGTTTTCGTGGCCTAGTGGTTAGGGCGTCTGTCTTACATTTGATGATCACAGAAGATCCCCGGTTCAATCCCGGGCGGAAACAACTTTTTGAGCGATTTCGCTATGCGAAAATAAAGGGTTTCCTTCTGTATTCAACAGAGTCATGTCCAGAAATACCAGCCGTTAGAGCTGTGAGTGGAGAGGGCGCTGACGTATACTATGTATACGTCAAAGGCTGATTTTGGCTCCCTGTTCTGTTCTCGGCTACAGCAGTCCGGCCCTCTGTAACAGATGCATCGAGTACTACAAGAGTAACGGGGCCAAATTCTGGATCTGAGGCCCCTTGGAGCTGATTATCACGGAACGCTACGGAATAACCCCCGGAGATCGGGGTACTGGGCACGGGTCTTTGGCCCGTGTATATATATACTAGCTCTTCCAGCTCTGTAATATAGATAGGGGTTTTCTTCCTTGCGCAATAACAATAGTTATTGCTGGATACCAGCAGTGAGAGCTGTGACAGTTCGCGGGATACAGAATGATTATCTTAAGAGACTCATATTCGTAGTCAGGATCTCACTCATGTATAGGGTATGTATGGTCTAAACATCTTCGTAGGTTAGCCCTTGGCTATATACACATACGCTCTTTATTCCAGGGGAAGATCGTGATCGTAACACTTAGTCTAGCGCCGTGCTGCACCTCAGACTAAGTAGCCTTGTAACTGACCTTGTTTCTTCGGCAGTTAAATATTCATGTTGCTTGCCAGCGTCTACAAGTCCCTAATGGTCGGTCAGCTATTAATACCGGCGGATGTCCTCGACAGTGGTAAAATTTATATAAGTGAATTTCTTTTTTATACTCTAGTTGTACCACTTTACATTAAAACGAAGGCATTGGTAACTAAAAAATTACCAACTAAATTCACAACCCTGGGATCACTACAGATTTAGCACTACGGCATGAGTCACGCACCCGGGTGGCACTACGGCCCCGCTTACATATTCGGCGTCCGGAAAGGGTTTGGCTAGAACCGGGACAACTACTATGTTAGACCCTACCTACCTAAGTACCTATAGATAGAAAACTCAAGGCAACCCGATTACGCGGCAAAACTACCTATCAGTAGGTAGTGTCCCGTTCAGTTAGGCCGATATTTACTTCGCCGACTTGTAGGGTCACCAGTGGAGTCCAACCCCCATGGTTTTGGTCCAGTCTAGTGGGAGTTTTATAGCAACCATCAAAGTCCTATATACGCCGTCGAGGTATCTGATGCGAGTGCATGTAGCCTCAGTACCTTCTACAATATACCTATAGTCATTATATTCTATCACTTTCGGAATTAGCGCCATGGCTGAAGTACACGGGAAGTGCACTCCACAGTTCGAAAAGGTCCGTTCTCTTCTCCAGCAGTTCGTCGATTCAGGAGAAGAGACAGGTGCCTCTATAGCCGTCAACGTCGATGGTGAGGATGTCGTCAACCTCTGGGGCGGCTACGCGAATCCAGAAGCCAAGCAGCCTTGGGTCGAGGATACCATTGTCGGCGTCGCCTCAAGCACAAAGATGTTTAGTAGTCTTGCTGTCCTCATGCTCGTTGATAGCGGCGTCATTTCCGTCTATGACAAAGTTTCCAAGTATTGGCCCGAGTTCACCGCCAATGGGAAAGAGAACGTCGAGATCCGTCATTTGCTGTCGCACACTTCCGGCGTTGCTGGTTGGGACGATAAGGTCACCATGGATGAGATATGTGACCCCGTCACGTCTTCTGCGAAGCTAGCTCCCCAGGCGCCGTGGTGGGAACCCGGTACAGCGTCGGCGTACCACGCCTATAGCTTCGGCCACCTACTGAGTGAAGTCATACGTCGTGTGACGGGAATGAGTCTGAAGCAGTTTATCACGGAGAAGATCGCAACGCCCTTAAGTGCTGATTTCCAACTCGGGATCTTAGAGAAAGATGCGCCTCGTGTTGCAAAAACAACCCCTCCGTCGAGTCCGAATCCAGACTTTAAACCTGGACCTCTCTTTATGAAGGCGATCGCGAACCCCATGATGCCCCCTGATATAGGGAGACGCCCTGCGTGGATGCAAGGAGAGATCGGCGCTTCTAACGGCTACAGTAACGCTTACGCGATGAACCAAATACTGTCCACCGTCACACTCGCGGGCTACGAGGGTACTGGCGAGCGCAAGCAACTGCTGTCTAAGTCAACCGTCGACTTGATCTCCGAGGAACAATCCAATGGAACGGACCTCGCTATCGGATCGCCCATTCGTTTCGGTATCGGATATGCCATAAAGGGCGATGGAGACTGGGTCGATGGTTGGATGCCTGCAGGCGACATTGCTTATTGGGGCGGCTCGGGTGGCTCTCTCGGTATCATGGATGTCGGTCGTAAGGTCACTATTACTTATGCCATGAACAAGAGATCGGCCTCAGTGATCGGAAATACGGCGTCCAAGGCATACATAGGTGCAATCTACGAGGCACTAGGAGTCAAGGTTCAGTGATTATCAGAGTCGAGCTAGTCAGAGTGTGAACAGTGGGCCACATATTCCCCTTTCGATGTCATAGTATGAAGAAGTCAAACTTTAAAGCGAGTTGTATTTGTGTCAGGTAATGCCATGGTGGTTGTATTGTTGTTGTAGAGGTTATGGAGGGACCTAGTGTCCTGACACTGTAGCTACTCCATATATACATGACCTAGGCCGTGCCTGCCTACAATTTGTGCACGAAACCCTTGAAAACTATAATTCACATGCCTTCCTACGTTAATACGTATCATTTCGACATCTCGTGATATCCTGCGCAAGGTAGGATTGTAATTGTGACAGTGACAGTATAAGGTCACATGTCATCCATCGTAGCATGAGCGAATCAACCCAACCTATGTCGCGTATTGCTTGCAACTAGCCTTTCAATTGTTAGTCTTGTTATCACGTAAGATAATTTGGCGGGCATACACCAATGCATCGACCTTAAGGGGTTGGGACAATGGCGGCAACCCAGCAAGAGGCTTGGCAAGTACCGAAGGCTGCGTTGCAGGCGACGATACTTGCTGGGGCTGAGATACCCAGTGTCGCCCCCCAAGTAAACCCCGCTGCCGCATAACATGCCTTCACGACGGCTGCGCAGCCAGCTTGACAGATACTATATGAGGCGGGGCCAGCACTCACAATGGGGGTGAAGGTGAGTAGTGCGGTGACGAAAGGAGTGCTGGGCTTCATATTGTATTTCTTGTTGTAAGTAGATAGAATGTAAGTGTAAATCCAGTGGTCAGACATGATCCGGACAGCCGAAGGCTGTGTTTATATACTTGTGCACCATTCGGTAAGCGGGAACGCCGTAGAAACAAGCCGCGTGCAATAGATGCCTATGATGGAACTATTAGTTCGCATCTACGTGTCTGCCTGAGTATTTCTTATAGGCCGTGGCCCTCGAAATGCATTGATACACGTAGATACGGCGAGGATCAAGAAAAATATAGAGTATCTAGACTTATCTACTACCAGTACCCTATTTTAATATCATAGTTGCATCATCTCCTGATAGGCCGCGGCCCAGGCTGGCACTAACATTTGCAGGAGGGGTAGGCAGCTTAAGGCATCCAGATATGACATGACGTGGATCTTATCTATGCCTTTCCGTGCATGATATTAACATCGAACCATGGTTCTAGGACACAGGACAATTAGCTAGCGATATGATTGGTGGCATTGGGCTATTGACTGGGTGAGCAGTCATTTTGGGGGCAGTCATCTAAAGCAAGTCTGCGTTGCAAGCAAACGGCCGTTTGCCGACTCGGTTACATTGTATCCCCGCATGCGGTTGCTAGCTCCCCGTAAGCTAGAAAATAGGCTTTGTTTGCTGTACCAGAAATCCAGATAGCTTGGTATATATAACGAGACCTTTTTCCTAGTCAGTCATGTAGGGTACTTTCGCTATCCTGAATGCCTATTATTCAAGATTAGACCTTAGAAATAGTATCAAGGAGCCCATTAGATAATTACTACTTAACAACCTCCCTCCTTTTCCCGTCTCACGTGAGGCCGCAGACTAAGCAAAGTACACCGAGGGAGGGACGGTGGTGGGGCTCATTACTTCTGCCTGTCTTCAAGCGCCTCTCTTCAAGCAGAAAGATGCTTTAGGGAAAGACATGCATGCATGCATGCACGAACGCTATGCACGACATGGAAAGTTGCTATCAGTAGTAAATGGCATAGGCTTTAGACTACCCAGCCTAGTGAAAACTAAAGATGTTTACCTATAAATTCCATTCGAAAATGATATAAACGGCGTAAAGTACAGCAAGAACTATGCTGCAGAATGAATATAACTTGAAGCTATCGCGAAGTTCGAATATAAATAACCCCAGGCGTTATATCCACACACCGCGTGTGAGTGGATATGGGAATCTAAAGAAATCCTAGCATGCGAACCAATGAAAATATTTCGTTCTATTCTTAAGGCTGAGGTGCATGCATGGCGGACCGCAGTGTGGAGAACTGCTCAATTAAGCTTAGAGCAAATGTATCATCAGAATTCGACATTCGAAACAAAGATTACATGGTCTCTGGAATGGATGCGGCTATGGCTTCTTTTTTTAACCAGTTTCCGAAGTTTTTCCATCGTCGAAATAGTAATGCTAATCATGAAACAATGTTGCAGGCTGTAAACAACCTACCCCTAGTTTTCAAGGGATAAGTCTTGGATGATGTAATCAATGCATGTCGCATAAGTAGGTATGCACAGCATGTTAGGTACCGTGCATAGACAACATGTCGGTAGGCAACAATGAAGCTTTAAGTGTGGACTAATAATAGTATGATGATCAATACCCATATGGTGCGTAAGACATGGGGATTTGATCTCAGGTACCTGCCAGGGCGATGCATATACCGTAGCAACAGCCGTAGATTGGTGCTTGAACAACGGCTGATCTCCAATTGCATCGCCACAAAAGCCCTACGCGGCCCGAGAGCAGAGCCCCACAATCCCGTCATCATCTGTCCCCGGGTCTGCCCGGGTCTTCGTTACCCATACTTCCACTTGCGTCAATATGCAGCAGCAACATTCTTGGGCCATTCTGATGCCGATTCCGAAAAACAGCATGGCCAGGTGAACATTGGACATCCAGCAACAATTCAAATTGACGGGTCGATGTTGAACCCGGGACTCCCGATTCTTCAGACTAGATAGACGCCCAGCAGCTTGGTTGGCGGAACACAGGCTCAGCGTGTACACATGCTATTCAAGACACCACAGCAACACAGCAGCAACATACAAGGCCAAACCCTCATCTACCTAAACCGCATCCTCACGGCCTCCTGACGTGATACGACAACTTACGAAACTCTGCAACCCCGTCGAGATACTTCCCGAGCATGCCGTTCGACTACGCCTCTACAGCGCAGGCGCTGGCCCTCCCTCCCTCGCCATCTCCAGACCCCGAGCCGACATCACCACGCCACCCATCCCACAACGAACAACTCCCCGCATGGGCTCGTCCAGCACCGGCCCGAGGTTCCGACAGCGGCGATGATCTGTTCGGGGGTCCGCGCCTGCAGGGCATACGGCGGCTGTCGACACCCTATTCGAGGGGCGGTGACGGCTCCGAGCAGCACCGGCCGTTTGGCCAACGCATAATGCAGGGCAGCGTCTCGATCATGAACAAGCTGATCAAGCTCGGCTACAGCATGACGCCCCTGCAGCGCGTGCTGGCCGGCGTGGCGGGGCTGGTCGTCCTCGCGCTGGGCATCGTGTTCCTGGTCTTCTCGCACCGCATCTTCGCGGCCCTGCATCCCGTCGCCGAGGGATGGCGGAAGCTGCCCGGCGGCTGGGTCCTGCTCTTCCTGCTCTCGGCCGTGGCGGCGTTCCCGCCCACCGTCGGCTACAGCATGACCATCACGATCGCGGGCTTCATATTCGGGTTCCCGGCCGGCTGGCCGATCGTCGCCAGCGCCACCGTGGTCGGGTCGACCGCCGCCTTCCTCGCCAGCCGCACCATCTTCAGCGGCTACGTGCAGCGGCTCGTCGGCGAGGACCGCCGCTTCGTGGCGCTGGGCCAGGTCCTGCGGCACGACGGGCTCCCCGTGCTGGTCGCCATCCGCTTCTGCCCCCTGCCCTTTAGCCTGAGCAACGGCTTCCTGGCCACCATCCCCAGCATCTCTCCCGGAACCTTTGCGCTCGCGACGGCGCTCGCGACGCCGAAGCTGCTCGTGCACGTCTTCATCGGCGACCGGCTCGCGCAGCTCGCCGACAACGATGACATGCCAACCAGCACCCGCATCATCAACTACTTGAGCATCTTGTTCGGCTCCGTCGTCGGCATCACTGTGGGCTGGTTCGTCTACCAGCGGACGATGCGACGAGCGAAAGAGCTCGCCCTAGAGGAGGCCGCGGCTACAGATGGCAATGGTGTCTTGCTCGCTGATGAGAACGGCTATGACGATGTTGAGGAGGGTATATTGGGGCTGGCGCAGGCTAGGTGGTCGGGAGAGAGTGATTCTGCGGCATTGATGGATGATGACGATATCTCACTTTGGGAGGCTACGGGGGATACTCATGATACATATAGAGACGAAAGCGACACCGATACGAATACGAGTCCGAGTAGGGTAGATGGTGAAGCTACGCTCAGGCACACGGATGCGAAGTAGATGCTTGTATAGGAACATATATATATTGGGGTAACCATTAGCTAGACAATTTGGTACGGCGTTAGGCAGTGGCGCAGAATCGCATTACTGGTATGATTACCTGATTTTGGTTTCCTCTCGCATGCCGGGGCATAGAAGTTATGTATCACAAGTCACAAAGAGTACCTGGTATCGCGCATCATTATTCGATCTGTATATTGTATAGCTTCACCTTGCTGTAAGGGGTATCGCGCGTCATGTGTTTCTCGTTCTTTAAATCAAGTTGCTGCTTCATAGACGCCCAAACTCCGAACCGATGCAATTTAGTGTACGCCACTGATGCCTACAAACCCATACAAATGCATTCCGCCTGCTATAAAACCCTCAAAAGCATATCCATAAATCATAAACATGAGATCATTGCCCAACTAGCCTAGGTCAACGGATCTGATTACACGTCTTCACTATCGGATGTGTGAGACAATTATTATTGTTGTCCCTGAAAATACTGCATGAACTGAATGGCTTGCTCAACTGGATAGCCGATGAATACTGGACCAGTAAAAACCATTTGCGGAGTGCCACCTGCTTTGGAACGTGGGAACTCCGCGGGATTAAAGAAGGCAGGCTGTGGTAACGAACTGGCAGCTGTTTGTGCCGGAGGCGCATGCTGAACAGGAGGAAAGGGTTGATTCATGGGTGGGATATCGGCTAACCGAATCGAGTCCTTATCCTCCTGCTTGTGAGGTGTCGCATCGTTCATCATCGATGTCAGCTTCGTGTGATCAAAAGGGCATTTCCCCGTTTTCTGCAATGGCGTCTCGGCGTTGGAAATGGGGGACGGCATATGTACCGGGGCTGGGGGCGGGGACTCTGGTCGCTCTCGGGGTATACCTTGGCTTGATTGTCCATCTGAGAAGATCGGAACCGAGATGCCCCAAGGCCGGCTGGGGGATTCGCCAACGCGGACTTCTTTCAACGGCCGGTCAAAGTGGCTTTGCCTCTCTTGATCGTCCTCGTCATCATCTAGAGTAGTCCGATCGGGATCCCCGGCAACGGTGGCGCTGACCGTATGTGCCCAGTCTTGCACCCTATCGTTGGATACCCTTTCTACGTCGCTTTGAGGCCGGGTGTCTTGCTCTGGCAGCATTGGTTGGTGGATTTTACCGAGGCCTTCCACCATACTGACGAGATTCCCATATTTGGCATCCAGCTTTCTGATATGTTCCTCATTTTTCTGGTAGCGCCTAACGCAGACCTCATGGCTTCTTGGAAGTTCGTGTTTGTGCTTCTCGAGATAATCTGCGATCTCCTCGGGAGGGTGTTGGTTAAGATATCGGATAGGGCATTTTGCGGCGGCAGTCTGGGAGCCCGTATCGTCAAACATGGCAGCACACATTGGGTCTTCATGCTGCGCTGCGGCGTCTCGGTGGCCCTGACGGCCGTTGCTTTGTGGCTCTTGCTCGCTCGGCTGACTAAAGGGACAGTCTAGGCTGCCCCTCTTCCCTTCGACGGTAAAGTCCTGCTCGAGTATGGTGGACATGGAGGTCATGGTTGTGGGATCCAGACTGTCCCTGCTTCTGCTGGTCTGGCTACTCTTGCTGAAGTCGGTTAGGGAGGAAGCGACGCGTCTACCTTCGCGGATGATCACGGCAATTTGATGTTTAGAATCGGAGGTCTTGCGGTTAGGGAGTGGAACAAAATTTGTATTTGCTAGTGATGTATTGTGTAATTCAGGTGGAACCTGTAGGTTCACCAATGTCTCTGATACCTCAGGCGCGGAGGCTGCATATTTATCGGCCAGGTATTGGAACTAGTTTCAACTCAGGGTTAGCGACGACCGGGATTTGCCTTGGTGACGCAAGAACATTAAGGGAGAAAGGCATGGATGGGTCGCCATAGTTCAGAAACTTTATGGTAAGTTGTCGGTCAGCGCTACCTTGGTAAGGCAACTCGCGATCTAGAGCTAAAGATAGTCTCATCATGAGAAGGCAAGGGAACGCAGGAAGAATAGGTGTATGGAAGCAGATAGTGGACGCAATAAACATACCTGTTCATGTGCATATCGGAGCTTATGCTCCAATATCGTCTGTCTGTCGCTCAGATTCTGCACTTCATCGGCTAGAGCATTGAAGGACTCAACCAAAGTCTGTGTCAGATGCTGAGTGTTCATGCCTGTTCCGTCCATGCCCACCTCTTTACACGATCCTGCGCTGTTTATTTAGGAGGGTAGGAAGAGATGAGAAGGAAAGGAGGAGAGAATTCCAAGTTTGCTCAAAGAAATAGGAAATGGGCTGAGGCTAAACTTTGGCGTATGACCCGGTTTTGTGGATTTGGGAGCTCCGAAGCGGTCCGGCTTTGTAAGGTTCAGGTTACCGGTTGGCGCCCGACATAGCGAATATCTATTTATGGGGTATGCATGAATATGCTTATATCCAGCTGCTGACCCAGGTTCCAAGGTTGGCCACTACTCTTCGAGGTGTTGCGTAGGTAATTACTCTTGTTTACTACTCCGATAAGATCAACCACCAACGCTGGCATATTTCGACGCCTAATCGCAAGTGTGCCGCGGCCGGTTTGAATTGATTTTCAAGGCACAGGGTCACGTATGCTGAGGGGTTATTAAGACAGCGCGCTAAAGGATGGAGTCGTACCTACAGTAGGTATCCGTTGGCCGACGGACGCATCCCCCCTCTTCCCCACCATTTCCCTTTGCGTGGGGAGGTGTCCTTGAACTCCTGGCAAGATAATCGATCCAGGCACGAGCCAGCAAAATAAATATCTTGGAGCCATCATTCCGAAGGTGTCTAGTCTGAATTGAAGCCTGCAAATGAAAATGGCCTCTGTCGTTGCTCGTCTAGTCTCCCAGAGCAAACCGTATCTTGTGCCAGGTTAGTCGTTACGCTCCGGCTTTGACAACGATGCCTGCATACACCCGATCTAAACAGCGTTTTAGGGAAGCTACTGGTAAAAGAGCTATGGTTCGAGGTACCCTTAGACCACTCGAAGCCTAAAGGACAAACGATCAAGCTATTTGCTAGAAGCGCAATCAGATATGAAAGACCCATCGTCGAATCCAACGAGGTTGTCCAGCGGCCGTACCTGCTCTTCCTCCAGGGAGGTCCCGGCCATGGGACCCCGCCGCCGCAAGACAGCACCCTCTCGAAGCACATGCTTGACCGGGGCTATGAGTTGCTGCTCCTAGACCAACGAGGCACTGGCTTTAGTTGCCCCATCTCTGCTCACACACTTGCGCGCGTCGGCGGAGCTCAGGAGCAGGCTGATTATCTGAAGCTTTTCAGAGCAGACACATTGGTCAAAGACAGCGAGGCTGTTCGTCTCTGTCTCACTGAGGATTTACCGCCAGAGAAGAAGAAATGGTCCACTTTTGGACAGTCGTTTGGGGGTATGATGACCATGACGTACCTTTCGTTCGCGCCCGAAGGACTTCGGGAATGCTTCATCACAGGAGGCCTTGCATCGTTAGATAAGGGACCTGAGGAAGTGTATCAGGTGACGTACCAAAGAACCATGGAGCGAAACAGAGCCTACTACAGCAAATTTCCTCAAGACGTCAAAACCATCAAGGATATAGCCGAGAAGATCCGGGAACTTGGTGGTGAAAAGGGTGTTCCACTACCGGCTGGTGGACTTTTGACAGTAAAGCGCTTAATGACACTAGGCTTGCATCTCGGAATGGACGGTGGTCTTGACACGGTTCACAACTTCATCATACGAATGAAAGCAGACCTAGATAACTTTGGTGTGTTCTCGCATGCTACCTTGAACGCGTTAGAACAGGATGGTGGTTGGGATTCTGCTCCTATTTACACCTTGCTTCACGAGCCATGCTGGTGTTTCGGCCCAGGGGTAGCAGGTAGATGGGCAGCAGAGAGGGTCGGCCGAGGCATTCAAGAATACCAATGGCTACGGGACGACTGGTCTGGGCCAGCTGGCCTAGGTGACCAGCCGCTGTTTTTCTCGGGCGAGATGATCTTCCCTTTCCATTTTGAAACGTGCTCTGAGCTTATCAAGATGAAGGAGACAGCTCATATTCTCGCGAATCACGACGGTTGGCCATCATTATACGACATCGAGCAGCTTGGTAAGAACGAAGTGCCTGTTTATGCAGCAAGTTATAACGACATGTACGTCGACGCCGGCTTGGCACGCGTCACTGCTTCTCGAATAAAAGGCATCAAGGTCTTCGAAACCAACGTCTTATTCCACAGCGCCATGCGTGCGAAGTCCGACGAGGTGTTCCGAGAGCTGCTTGCGCTGAGAGATGATACAATTGACTAGTCTCGTCCGACTGTCAGCATCTTCATTTTCGATGTTTCTTTTCACGCAAGTATCCTCAAATAGGATACCATGTGTATACGTGTCAAGGTCTCGGATTAACCGTCTAGTCCAAATGCCCTACGTCCATTATATACAGTGTTGAATTAGATAAAGTGACCCTTATAGTATAAAGAGCCCTTTGCATCTTTGCATATAGAGACAGGTCAGCCCACACACCTCCATGGGAAATATAATCAAACTATAATGAGTAATTCAACAATTTTTCTATAACAGAATGCGGTGGAATTCTTGGCAAGCAAAAAGAACTGTAGCTAAAGAGAGTGTGTAGCAAGGTGAGTATCTAAGTAGCCAGTATTTTTCCTAGTTTTTCTTGCCTTTACACCTTGTATCAGAACACCTCCCTCCTGGTACTGAACTTGAAGTGTACCTTCGACGCTTGGTGTTGCGCGAGCGTCTCCATAAAATCTTTATAGGCTAATCCAGCATATACACAGGTTGTGCGGTTTTAAACCTTTTGATACCTTAGGTAGGCGACTACATAGTGTAGGTACTCTTATTAGTCTATCTTCTTCAACTTTCCATCTAATACAGCACTTTAGTATTATGACCTACATAGCCCCAACAAATCATATTTTCTGTGCACACCTCACCTTTGTTTGTATAGTACTTACCTAGGTAGTTTTCTAAACATAGGAGGTATGTAGCTGCTAGGTTCATATGTGAATTGAGAGGTAGGTACTGGTTTTGGTCCCTTGTTGCATGTTTTTTCACGCCTGTTTCCCAGTGAACCCAACGCACCTTAGTAGTAGGCCGGTACTTCGTATACCTAATTAGTACCTAGGGTAGGTACATGTAGGATTCCCCTCTTAACGAACGACTTCTTCCTTCCTTCCTTCCTTCCTACCTTGTTATTAGCGCCCATAAATTGATTCGAATTTCTGGTTCCCGCCACACAGGCTTTAAGCCCCCATCCACCTGAACCTCACCTTTATCGGCATCAAGGACCTGTCGGCCTTCACTTACTACACCCAATCCTTGTTTACTTCCGGGTTTTCATCATCAAATAGCAATAATGGCGAATATCCCTGACGAAGTTGACATTAAATTCCGCCATGGAGTCATTAACCAACTTGTCAACACTGTGGACTGTGCCGAAGATCTGAAGACTTCGTTCCAGCAATTTTTTGGCAACATTACTGCCAATGCCAAACACAAACATCTCGCCTATCATCTCTTCTTGACTGTATTTACTATCCTCACCCACTGCTTTCCGTGTGTGCTTACAACTAAGCTATGTTGTACAGACTATTCTCTATATCTCCAAGAAGGTCACCCTGGATAAGGAACAGATGTCTGTCATATGTCGAAGTAAGCATCCTAGCGTCTTTCCCCTTTCTTCCTCGATACCCCCCAGGCCGCACACAACCTAGACTGTTTATAGCAATTACTGACCTTCTTTTTGGGCAGCGGTTGAGCAACTAAGAGAAGAGTGGAGTGCCGAAGGAGCTTCAGTCAAGCATTCCAATACACCGTCCTACACTAGAGTGCCGAAACATGATGGTGTGTATCCTGAGCAGAGTACTCCATTCAGCGTCACTACTTCGTTGCCTACTGAACCCGGAAATACGGTGACATCTGCTGCCAGTGATGTCGCTGACGGTGGTGTCGATAATGTGTGTGAAAGGCTTGAAAGTATTCAGTTCAGCCGCTCTACCACTCCCGATAGTTTCGTGCGAGAGACGGAGAATCACATTCTATCGACCCCCAACTTTCATGAAGCTGTTGAACCGAAGGACACAGCCGACTTGAGTTCGAAATATCCATATGGGTACAAACTCATGTCTAAGCAAGGATGGTCGAATCGAAGCGGCCTGGGCCCTGACGGGTCTGGAATCCAACGACCCATCGATGCATACGTCTTGGCACACCTTTTTGGAGATAACAAGTCTCCTGTTAGACCAGGGCTTGTCTCGAAAACTAGTAGCAAGGCACCCGCGAACGGTAATGCTGCAGAAAAGTCCGAGAAGCAAACGAATGAACTCGCTATTGCAGCAACACCATGGCGCCAATATGCAGCAGACCCCCACACCGGTGATAAGTCAGCCAAAAAGGCTTATAGTAACAACAACCCGACTGACACGGCGCAGCGGAGTAGACTCGCTCACGGAGCAACTACACAAACTAATGGCAATACCAAGATTACTGTTCAAGACCAGTGCGTCATCAAGGATACTTGGAAGGACACCTCGAAACACAAGAGTAGTATCCATCACGTCCAAATGAATGTATCACCACACGGAAGTTTACGGGGCGGGGCAAAGGCACCTTCCGAAAAGACCTCTGTCTTTGTCCCTTGCGCCAATACCTCTGGAGGCTGGTAGTCCTAAGTCGTTACATCGAATCTTAGAGAATCGACTACATAGGAGTTCCTCCGTTATAGCATGGGCAATGCAATGATCCGCCGGATAGTTGATTGTATGAAGGTAAAAGAGAGTTGATCAACCCCAGGCAATGTAGCGACGGCGAGTGTGGGATCCCACGTAGATTTGGAATAGGGCTCGACTGCATCGTTGGGACAGCTTTTCCTGAAGTAGACAACGAAAATGCAGTCAGCGCTGCTCTTTTTACTCGTTGGACTTGTGTAACACCGGCGAAGGCACGACATGGTTTCATGTTTGTGTATGCTTTCAAGTCTTTCGTACCTCGATTTGAAGGTGTGGTATGGGGTAAGACCAGGCATCGTTTGGAAGCTTTTGAGAAAGGCGTCGTCAGTGTGGTTCCGTGTTGATGTACCATTAGGTAGTATAATAGGAATGACACAGAAAAGCCAAGTTCTTCCACCAATTATGGTTCTTCTTCTGGTCACCCTCTATATAAATGTGCAGTGAAGGTTGTAATTATAATGTGTCTAATTATATGTTGTCTCGTATCTAGCAATATGCTAACTTCTGTGCATTGTCCTTTATTCTAGATTCACTTACTTAAATGCAGATAATCTATATAATAGGCTGAAATTCTATCTTATTAGTTTGTATCCCTTCTCCTCTTCTGTGTTATAATCTTCGTGGTGTGGGAAATGAACCTATACGTAAGGTCGTCAACCGAGGTTTCCAGGTCTTCGCGCAACAACCAAGTAATTTCGTTACCCATGCTAGGGGTCAAGCGACTAAGTTTTTCCTAGAATAGGGTCATTAAGCAATAGGTAAATTGAGAAGTCCCTCAAGCCGAGATATTGGCCACATAGAAAATATCTAGCATACTATGAGCGACTTGAATGATCTTTCTAAATCTCTTTTGTATCCTTAACTACAGTTCACTTTCGTCTATAATCTACCACTTATATACTCGCTCATCTATATATTTTCTTAGTCAGCTTGTCCTCTGGCCTTCTCAGCCGCCATCCTCCACTTGCCGCCAAATATCCATTGTATCCCCACACCCACCAAGGCGACGAGCTGCACTGCGACGGCGATTGTAAAGGTCCATCCTATACCCACTGCCCCAATGATGGGTGTAACAATGCTGATGCCCACTGCTGAGAGAAGACATCTCGCAAGGCTCACACTTGCACTAGACGCGGCTTTGTATTCGGGAAATACATCTATGAGGTATGTCGTTACGATAGAAACCATCGAAGTCACCGTCCAGCCTGTGATAAAGGTGGTCACGATCGGTACAGCAATGTGGACGCGATGCTGGATGGTCCAGCCATAGGTGAGAATAGACGCACACTGGAGGAGAGCAAGGATGGGGAGGAGGCGAAGCCGTGCTCTCTCCAGAGGAAAGTCAGCGTTGTCGCGTTGTAACTCGGGTGACTGCTCGCTTCCTGTCTCGGATTGACTTTGGGATGGCGCGGACTCATACTTGGCTTTGATACGCCTGTAGTCTGCGTCCAAGATCTTGCCCGTGATAAGAGTATCAATAATTGACCCTGCGCCATTTGCAATGAACGTGAGGCCAACCTGTGCCTCGGAAAGGTTGTAACGGTCCACGAAAAGCACAGCCATGGCAGTAATGCTCATTTGCCAAATAGTATAGTATATGGCGACAAAGACAACAAGCGGCGCCGCTTGCTTGCTGAACAATATGCGAATCGGCCCGGTGACATCGATTTTGGTCTTCTCGGTAGCCTTTATGGGCTGGGCTTGTGGAGTAAACTTTACCTTGGTGGTCTTTTGATAGAAGTTTAGGGGATACTTGGCGATTGGGTTCGATGGTCTTATACCTCCGTTCCCTACAATAGACCGGAGCGTTTCCGGCAACGAGATAATAAGCAGCACTAGAAATGCACCGCTATATATTGTTAAAAACCAGAAGATTGCCCTCCATCCTAACGAAGCCGCTATAGCTCCGCCAATGACTGGTCCTATTGCCACTGGTGCAAGTAGGCCGGCCTGAAAAACGCCCATGTACCCGCCGCGCTCCTCGCGGGTAGTGATGTCTCCAATAACGGCTGATCCGACGGCAATAGTACTAGCACTTCCGGAGCTTTGGAGGCTTCGCAATACAACAAGCGTAGCATAGTTCCGCGTTTCAGCTAATCCTACACAAGCACCCAAGAGCACCAAGAATGTGCAGCAATATGCTACCCGACGCCCTTTAGCATCCGACAGTGGACCCCATAAGCTGGGTGCGATGCCTTGGAATATCAAGTACGACGTTACGGAGAGGTTGATGAGCTCGATCGTCACGTCTAGATCGGAAGCAACCGTTGCAAGCGCGGGGAAGTAAATGTTGGAGGCGAAGCCGGAGACTGGTGATGATTAGCTCTCGTTGGCGACACCGGTGGTGAGTCGTACCAAAACTGGCACCACTTACACGTAGCGGCGGTTGCGGCGATAAACACGATCAAGGCCTTTTGACGCTTGTCAAAAATACTATATGGCTCCGCAACAACGTTTGTGCTTGGACGGGGCCTATTTTCCTCATTTACTACCGTCATGGCGAAACACAGTTTCGTGCTTTGTTTCAAATGTAAAATGTTTCTCAACCAGGAGAAGAGAGAGGAGGGATTATGTAGGTAGAGGTACGTTAAACATCTATCCACACGATACCTCGTACCTACCTATCCAACCTTAGTTCGGACCGACTACTGCATTTATGCCGGCAACCGGGACTGAGCTGTCGCTTACTATTTCTGCTATTGGCTAGCTTAATTGCACTGATAGGTAGGCGACGGCCCAACGGCCGGAGCTCAGTTCTCAACTCTGGTACTATCGGTCCCCGTTGCCGGCGGGTAGGAAAGACATCGTTGACGGCATACAAGGAAGGGGCTTGATTCGTGTTACAGCAGTACTTCAACTATCATTTTGCAAGCGTCGCTTGATACCTTGGGCATGATGTTCATAATTCTATATACTGCCCTAAACCTAACTGGATAGCATCTGCTTTGTCGCCAATGTCCATGTTCTTGCCTAGATGTTGAGGACCGCACTCATACTGTTCCGTTGGTTACACCAATCGTAAAAGAGAAGCGAAACTGAATATACTTAGTACGTAATGCTTCATCAGCTGCCAGAGTTTCTAACAGCTGTGGGCAGCTGTTGAACCAACCGAACCCGGGCGCGGCGGGATTCCGTGTCGAATTGAAAACGCGATCGAGGCAACTGGCGTGATTGAAGGTTAAACGCCATGCGCTGTTTGCATATCCAATGCCTCTCATAGGCTTTCAAGGCCCAGCAACATCATGGGAGACATATTTTCAGGGTCATGAAATCAGCGCGATATTCTGTGTCAAGGCAGAAGGCTTGCCAGCAATGCTCGATCTCCAAGGCAAAATGTGATCGGGTCGAAACTGGTTGCTCGAGATGTGTCCAGCGAGCATTGCGTTGCGTATACTCTCAGCCAGCTTCCCATCGTGGAGTGCGGCAGCCTTCGGTTACTGATGAACGGGTGAGGCGCACTAACGAGATGCTAGGGGCTGGCCCTGCCGTTGATAATGACATCCTGCATCATGGGGTTATCTGTGAGAACGATTCTATGCGGCCTGTCACGCGCTCGGCTCAGCCTAGTATAGAAGGAGACGTGGCATCTCCGTCAGACTTGACTCCGGGATCTCGTCATTCAATTGATTCACTGGGCCTCGCAACGGCCCACAGGGTTGCCGGATCTGAGATCCAGGATTTTGTTGACCTCAGACTCACATGTCCTATCAATGCCGATCACATTGGTAATCGATGGCTGGGAGCTTACATTCCCTTGCCGGATCAGAAAGCCAAAGAATACTCTGATACCACCAAATCCTTCTTACATCGCGTGGTTAAATCGTATGTCACTGTAGCCATCCGCGGACGTGGCTATCCGCCGTTCATCCATGCTTCACAAGTAGCGACACATCTAGTTAGATCGCCACTCTCAACTTGTCTAAGCTTAGTCCGTATCTGCGAGCATCAGCTGCCAGGCAGTGAAGAAACAGCGGCCGATGTTCTCCAGCGGGAGATGAACCATCTCCATGAGCAACGCGAAACTTACGACACCATTACCTTACTCTGTGCTTTCCAGGCATATCTGATATTCACCATGGTTCTATTCTTCCGCCTCAAACAACTAGCGAATCCAATTCTCCGCCAGGCTGTGATGAATCTTCAGGAGATTGCTTGCGCCAGTGCTAAGAGAGGTCTTGTATGCGAAGCTGAGCAGCAGTGGCTTCGTCCACGGTGGGAATCGTGGATAGTGGCCGAGGCAAATAGGCGTACATTGTATACAATGTATCTTTTTGACGGAGTACTCTCTGCTCACGACGGTCTGCCAACATTTGTTGGAACGGAGCTCAAAGGGTTGCCTGCACCCGCAAGCCATACATGCTGGCGAGCCCAGACAAGGCTTGACTGGGAAGCTTCGTATAATTCGCATCTAGCGGATTGGAGTGAGGGAGGGCTTCGAATTGATGAGCTATGGCGCGTCCCTGAAGACTTCGATGAAACTGATGTGGCAAAGAGGCGAAGTCGAGTGGATCATTGGCTTGAAGGTGTAGACGAGTTTGGAACTAGTAAGTAATTCTCGGAGTCATTTTCTTCTTGTCTTGGCAACTTTCAGAGCACGAGATTTTCTTTTTAGGCCAAGACAATGCCTGGAAAGTCTTGAAACCCTCACATATACGCTCAAAATGGCGATAACTGACTTCGAGTGTTCTAGTGCTCTATGCGGTGACTAACACAACACATGGCTAGTCTCGATGTCAGCTCAGCTCACCTTCGACCTGACACCATGTGGCTTGTCTAGAGTCAATTTGAAGATGCATACTTGAGCTATTGGCGCAAGATTCCCTTGTCTCGATTCACAATAGAGGAGTTACTTGATGCGAAGGTGATGGACGGGTCACTTGCGAAGAACAAACACCTTGCAGCATTCTGCATTAGAACTTTTGACGAAAATATTTTGCAAGCCATGTTAGATGCACGAGCCTAAATGTATGGTCAAATTACGACCACCCGAATAACCCCGTTGCTCTCGAATCCCACCCTGACGATGTCACATCAGCCAACGAGACGTAACACTAAGCAAAATCTTGCAATGGCTGGAAGGACGTCCTGATTATTGAGATTTAGAGAACCGTACAAGCAAGCTCGAATGAATGCAGGCAACGCAACGCCACCTTTGTGTGCGTTCCTTTGTTGGCCACTCCTACACCTGACCGTTTGCGGCTCAATTCCGGCGAGAATGAACAAGAGCTTCAATCAATTCAGTTGCCATTGCATTCTGCAAGGGTTTTCTTCGTGCTTAGGCTTCATTCCAGAAGTGGTTGTTCAGAAAAGAGTTTGAATTCTCTAGAGCTCAATCAAAACAGGAAGATGGCAGCGCCAATCGACAAACCCGTGAAAACATCGCATCCAGGGCAGCCCAACAAACCGATTTACGCCCGCACGAGCGTCTTATGCAATGGACAGATTGCGTGGAAAGTAGGATGGAACCAGGACATGGAATACGACCAGACTAAGGTCGAAAAGGCCGAGCTGAGACCTATCGGTGATGTGACGGATGATCTCAATGCTCTTAATAGTCTACAGATGTATAGGGCCAAACCTCTAACACCCCTTGAAGTAAAGCAGCCGCTTCGGCATGTACAATCGTCTCTTCCAGATACTGTCAGAGCCCGAATTTATACCGGTGACCTGTACGGGTCCACCGATGGTGTCTTCTCATGTCCCGATGATGAGTTCGAAACGAAGGCCAAGCGCGTCTTCGAGAATGAAGCCCGCGGAGACGGGAGCCTGAATTACAACGACTTTTTTCGGCGATTGCGTCGCGCAGAATGGCTTCTTTGGGATGTGGAAGCCGAAAGAGGGCACTGGGTTGCCGTGATTGCCCACTTGTACAAGAGTACCATCCGAAATCCCAATAAGAAGTTCTTCCCGGACAACGATGCTATACCAGTTTCTATAGTATCGACCGATTTCAATAGAATTGACGAGTGGTGTGTAGTCACGACACAGCGCTCACCGCAAGGAGATGCCATGACCGACCGTGTCAGGGAGCGGTTGCCAACCATTTTCAAGGAGGGCAGAATCGGATTTGACAAAAAATCCGAGAAACCTGCGATTTGGGTTCCCATGGATGAGACCAATTGGAGTTCAGGTTTGCGGGTTTATTCCCTCATCAAAACACTGATGCACCGCATAACTGAGTTTCACTGCACAAGGCAGCGTCATCAGCCAACCTTCTGGGACCCTGTTTCAGGCTGGCTGAATGTTGATGAAGTCAGGGCCGAGATGCAGGTAAGTCCATTAAGCGACCCGAGTTCTCCAAACTCGCTCAAGTACTAAGATGTTTGTCCTAGGGCCGAGCTGCCCAACGCTGCATGGCAGCTACTGGCTACCGATCTCGCATTGCTATTGAGGGTGTGTTTCGGTGGATTGGGATGAAGGAGCGTGTCCGCGCCAACGAATTAAGACCTCGACGCCGAGACAATCAAGCTTACTGCACAGGCAAAATTGGGGAGGATGGTCGTTGTATTCCTGTCGGGCCGCTCAACCCTGACTCAGATGGTTCAGACGACGGACCCGACGACGGTGACGGGAAAGGAACCCAAGAACAATCTAAGGGAGAGAAGGAATCATCCCCTAGTGGAAAGCAAGGGGATGATGATGATGATGAATTTTTCGATCCTATCCCACTCAAGCACACCCCTTCGGACAAGAAAGGGAAGCAACCCAACCCTCAAGAGAAGCCCAATGTGGACCAGTTTGGCGGCCCCTTCAAGGACGTCCAAGAAAAACCTGGTGTTCAAGGGAAAACATCAGAAAAGAAAACCACATCACACACTCAAAATAAATCCCACAAAACCAAGTTTGGCGGTCCGTTAGATCCACCACCTAGCAAAGTACATGGATGGGGATCCGATACCACGGATGATAGTAGCCCGTTCAAGCACGTCCCTATTGACAAGATAATGAATCTAGCCAAGTGGAGATTTGAGCGAATACAGAATGACACTGCCAACTCTAAGAGTCCCGATTTTGAGGGACCGTTAGACCCGCCGCCTATCAAAGTACATGGGTGGGACGGCGATTCCACAGATGATGGCGGCCCGTTCAAGCACAATCCTGTAGAGAAGCTGGAATTGATAAAGACTTCCCCCAGAAAACAGGACCCGAAGGGCAAGGGCAAGGGAAAGCAAGTCGACAAGAAGGGGAAGAAGAACTCAAAGCGGACGGCCCTGGAGGCGGAGCTAGAGTCGGCAATCAGAGCGATGGATGAGAAGCAGTCAAAGCGGAAGGTCTCCGAGGCGCAGGTAGCGGCGGATGCGTCAAAGAATAAACACAAAGCTGATAAGTCGAAGCTGGGATTCAACGCCATACTCAGTATGCTCGGCGACTCACCGTAGGCAGATGGCGACGACGATTCTAGGGAGGCTGGGGTGCTCACTTGCAATGGGGATAAGTGAGCTGGCCATGCACATCTGAGCGAGTTACATTGAGTTGAGAGGCTTTTGAGAGTAGCATCTCTGGTTAAGAATGTACAAAGGATGCTACATCAAAGAGCACGTAGGTCTGTAGTTGACTGATTGAAGATCTCGATTAAGTATTTGATCTGTGCTCGCACTTGAACCTATCCTGTACAATCGGGTGTCTTATTGGAAAGCGTAGCTTTCCTAGAATTCTGTGTAAATGGAATTTTAGGAAAGCGTAGCTTGAGAAGTTCATTACCGGACCCCCTCAAACTCTATATTTGTCTGCAACGCTCTGATTGGCCTAAAAAATATCTACAGCTCTCCCATTGGTTAGTTTCCTTAGAGGAAATCAACTACAACTTTAAATACAGAGTTTGTGGCTTACGCACTCGAGCTTCTGAAGCCCAATATATAGCGTATGAAGCCGCTAAAGAACTTCGAGATTCTCGGGGCAGCTGCTCCGAGGGGGCCGCCGGAAGCACCGCCGGAAGCAAAGGGGGTCAGGCAAAGGGGGTCAGGCAAAGGGGGTCAGGCAAAGGGGTCAGGCAAAGGGGTCTAGGATTTAAATCGAAGTGCCTTGCACTTTGATTTACAGCGTGTTAAAAATGGAGCTTCGCCGGCAAAGCTTTCCATTTTAGTGACAACTTGTTGGCGCTACCGGGCATTTTTTATTCACATTTGGTCTCCCCCTCCCATCAACTTGGTCCGTTATCGACATGCTATCTAGATACCTAACCTACCCAGTCTTTAAAGCCGATTGGGGAACACCTAGTAGGTAGGTATGTGATTGCCCAGGTAAGCTTTAAGTTCTAACACGCAGTCCATAGTGGATTTAATCAGTGCCTAAACCTACATACATACTTAGTATAGCTAGTTTATATCTAACCCATTAAGCTCGCATAAATAAGGGTAGAATATTCATCACGTTATATTCGTAGAAGCTGTTGCTCAAATGTCCCCAGCAATTCCGGTTCAAAACGCCATCTAAAAGCCTTTTAGCTGTCTTTGTCTCTTCTTAAGATGCCTTGTATAAACAAACCCCCTTAACATTAATTCGACTGCTGCTACGTTTCAGCCGAGTGCTATAGTGATCTCCTAGTTACTAGGTGGGGATGGTGGAAAGAGTACAGTAGTAAAGAAACGACCAAACAGTGTTTGCTGCGCAATGGATGTGGTATTTCCTCATCCGGTAGCTAACTCGTGCGCTGCATACGGCAGAACCGCTGCGTCTAGTGTGGTTTAGCGCGGCAGACTCCAGACCGAGTCAAGTGACGGTAAGGTACCCCACTTCCCTTTCACGGTCCGCCCCAAACCTGCAGGGTCCGATTGTCGGCTGTGGCCCTAGCACCCTAGCACGACTCTGTCGTCATTGTCATTGGGTGGCTGAAGGTTGTGGTCGCGAAAAAAAAGTCCCATGGCGGCATGGGCAAGGCACATTGTCAAAGAGGAACACCTCCCCTGTCCGTTACCTGGGTCGCTACCAGTACTAAGGTACACACTACCATGTAATGGGAGGACTCATCCTGGTCGGGGTCCAAACTGTCAATCCCTCTCTTGCTTCTCCTCTCCTCCAATTCACTTCTCAGACACACACAGGTAGTGCACCTCGAACCTCGACTTTGTTTTCTGTTGCTGCTCCGTCCATTATCTGCACTAGAGGAATGACACTCCAGAGCTCATCTTATTTGCCCCTCTCCATTGTCGCTGTTCTTTGATCATCAGCCTCCCCAATGCCACCGGCCAAGTCGAAAGCGAACCACGACGACGCAAAGTCGGACACAGCGAGCCTCAAGGAGCGAAATGGCCACGGCGCCAAGGACTCCCACAAGTCAAATGGCAAGCTACAGCGTGTCGCCAGCTCGGCCGGCTCGCAATTAAAAGAAGCAACCTCTGCCAAGGGCTTGACGGCCACAACGACAGCCCCTACGTCGCAACCTACAACTACTCCAGGGGTAAGCTAGCAAGATGGGAAATGGCCTCGTGTGATTGTGAGCAACATGTCTCAGTTCAGCTCTTGCTAACACTTCCTTTTCAGCTTCAATGGTCAACCTTCGACCGTGATGTCCTGCACGAGTATCGCCGCGAACACCGACTCGATACACCGACCGCCTTCTCTTCCTCGTATCGCTATTGGGTCTTGTCGCAATCCCACGTCGGCCTGCGGTCCCCCACGATGGCGCGACGAGCGCAATTCCGGCGTCAGAGCAAAGACGACCTTGCCAAGACCGTGCGAAGACACTTCAACGACGTCGGCATCCAGGAGAACGACGTCATTGTCGACTTCCTGCACAAAGTGAGGAACCCTGGGGTCGTCAAACCAAGGAGGAATAAGGAGGCACCGCATTCGTCTCCCCTTCCTTGATGCTCACCGATAGCATACGTTACGAATAATGGATTATTAATACTTGTGTGCCTGGATTTATGTCACTGCTGGATGATTGCACATGCACATATACATATACATACGCTTTAGGTATTTATAGTATGGGGCATATGGGTCGGCTTTAAAGGTGTCGGCATGGAACTATACCCGCAGCACACCTGCAGAAGGTTATTGCACATTCGCATTTCATCTGGAGTTTTAAGCGACTGGTGGATATTCGCTCGCATCACGGAAGATTAGGGACCGACGAATTCATGATTCTCTTGCATGTCTTACATACGCAATGAAAAAGGGAAACTTGGGATTGTATTTTTACTTTTACTTTATTTATTTATTTTACTTCTTCCAACGAAGTGTCTACCTCCTGTCGAGCTTCTACATAGTGAGACTTTTTTCCAACTTTAGAATACAAAATCCAATACCTTGTACTACATAGATTTTCTGACACAACCTTGTCTAAAAGTTGCGCTGGTTGGGGGGTCGACCCGTAAACGCGAGAACCGAACCACTTTATTCGAATTTGGTCTAGCGCGAGGTTAAACGACTTCCCGTTTTGGCGAATAAGTAGACTGAACACAGAAAGGGAGATAAGGAGAAGCTAGCTATCGATAAGCGGACTTGATAACGTATTCTGTTATCTTATCTAAATGCCGAGAGAAGCAAGCTACAAGTCGAGAAGTTTCGCGACTGCTCGGCATTAGCTGGTCTTGGCTAAGCCTACTGGAGCTACTGGTCTTGGCGTTCGCGCTAGTAGCGAGAAAAAATGTTGGAGCGTCATTGTATCGAGATTACCTTACACATTGAATGCTTCCTTCTGTCAACCAACCAATTTATTCTTAACTGTAAATCCTAAAAACTTCTAGGTACCCTATTGGGGGCTTATTTCTGGCTCGGCCGGCATGCGACGAAAATTTGATGGTTAATATTTCATTTCTCTCTACTACGGGATCCTCAAAATGAATTCTAGCGTTTTCGCAAAGGCTGCGTTGCCGTCGCGCATGCTCTCCCCTGCTCAGATATGTCGACGACAACGATTACGAGACAACCTCCGACAGCGCAAAGCGCCGATTAGCTCCATCTCCTATCTTTCAAAGCGGTCAGGAAAGCCGCTTACTCGGCCGTCGTCTCAGATTCCTACTCAAAGACGGGTGAGTGACTCTTGCTTGTGCTTCTGATTGTCACGTGAAGCTAACTATGGCAATAAAAGTCATTCCACGCAACATCAAGCGCTCTCGCGGCCACGGACCCGTACAAGGCTCTCGGGGTTGGAAAAAATGCATCACCTAGCGAAATCAAGAAAGCCTACTATGGGCTAGCGAAGAAATTCCATCCCGATACCAACAAGGACCCTACGGCCAAAGACAAATTTGGCGAGATTCAATCTGCATACGAAATCCTGTCCGACCCAAAAAAGAAAGAACAGTATGATCAGTTTGGCGCCGCCGGTTTCGACCCAAATGGTGCACCTCATCCGGGAGGTGGTAACCCCTTTGGTGAAGGGAATCCCTTTTCCGGCTTCGGAGCAGGGGGCGGTTTTGGCTCCAATTTTGACTTTGAAGATATATTCAATGCATTTACTGGTGGAAGGGGTAGCCCATTTGGCGCGGGGGGCGGTCGCAGTCGCGGTAGCCCTTTTGGACAAGAGATCTTGGTTGGAGACAAGATAGAGATACAAACAAGCATATCGTTCATGGAGGCAGCGAAGGGCACGAGCAAAACGATCACGATACATCCCATGGTTACGTGCGATACCTGTACTGGAAGCGGTCTGAAGCCAGGAACCAGACGAAGCGAATGTAGGTCATGTGGCGGCACAGGTACCCAGGTGCATTTCATGCAGGGAGGTTTCCAAATGGCCTCGACTTGCTCTACTTGCAGGGGTACCGGTCAACAAGTTCCACGAGGCTCGGAGTGCAAGACATGTCACGGAGACGGCGCAATCAAGAGCCGCAAAACTATTGTTGTCGACATTCCTGCAGGCATCGAGGATGGTATGAAACTTCGACTGGATGGGGAGGGAGATGCCCCCGTTACCGGTGGCATGGCTCCTCCTGGTGTCCGAACGGCAAGAGGAGATCTTTACGTTGTGGTTAGGGTCGCGCCCGACTCGAAATTCAAGCGCGCAGGCTCAGACATCTTGTACACGGCTAGCATCCCCATAACGACAGCTATGTTGGGTGGTGAAGTGACAATCCCTACTCTAGACGGCGAAGTGAACGTCAAGGTCGCGACAGGGACCAACACTGGAGACAAGCTGACTTTGGGCGGCATGGGAATGAAACAACTCGGGTCACGACGTAATGGAACTGGTGATCTCCGGGTTGAGTTCCGCGTAGGGATGCCCAAGTATCTTTCTGCGAACCAGCGTACAATTGTGGAGATGCTAGCCAATGAGATGGGCGACACGACAGCCAAGAGGATTATGAATGTCAAGATGCCAGGGTGAGTAAAGGTTGCTTAGGCTGCCTGGAGAAGGAACTAGAAGACTGACGAAGAATACAATAGGTCCGAGACTACATATTCCTCAGGGCCGAGAGAGGCAACAAAGGACGACGACCCGGCGACGCACAGGAGCGAGGGGTTCCTGAAGTCGATTTGGCATAATCTAACTAACCATCCCGCTCACCACGATCAAAACCCGAGTACAGAAGAAAAGAAACAAGAAGACAAGCCATCCGAAGATAAGTCCGAGAAATCGAAGTAAGACCGAACATTCAAGATATATCATCTACTTCACTAGATCGATATCCACTGTATATGTACACGCATCTTTTTGGTTCTTTAGAATGGGACACAGTGGTGACAGGCCAAAATGCATGGGGCGGTGTTGACGGCGGACCTCTAGTCCTGAGGCGTTTCAATACTTTGTTTTGGTGGAAATTTAGACTTTCTGGCTGCCCGACCATGCAGCAATCCTATTAGTGGTGCTGTCGCGACGCCCAAAGCGCAAGATCTCCTCGAGATACTCTAGCGTTGTATTTCAATGCTTGTATACTAATTACACAATGTACCTGATGTAGCAATTCGCGGTCACAGCTATGGCGGCATGTCGAAGGCCACTCTCCTCATTCCAAAATACGGTAATACAAACCAGCTAATTTGACCAACCTAACAACATAACTCTCATGCATTTGTTCTCTGTGTACCGATATAACGCCCACATGGACGCTGTGAGGGGAAGCCTTGTCCTACTTGACCATACTAATGCATGTGATGCAGAAGCCATCACGAAGTATCTCACAGATGGCCGCAGAATAGGCCACCCGTCAAACCGGGCTGGGGCTGGGCCAATCTGCGATGTCGTACATGCAGATTGATGGACAAGCGCACTACCGGAAAGGAAGAGAGCCAGCATCTGCAAGGGAGATCCCTTTTTCCGGAAGCGGCCGGCGAGAGCCCCTCATCCATAGGCGGGCGTTCCTGATGCCATCCCCTACGTACGTATAGTAGGTAGACTAAGGACTAAGGTTATGGTGCTCGGGTAAGCGTTCGCAGCGGAGTCGGTCGAGGAGTAAGGGAGATTGGTTCTGGACTGAATCCCTGATGCTTGGCAATCAAGCTCAGAAGCCAATGGCTGGCCGTAGAGAGGTTTTCGAACGATCACTTCGCATGTGAAGTGCTGCTACGAACCAATGATGTGGCGTGGTGAAGATAGTGTAATGATTGTCTGGCGTCTAGACTACCTACCTATATCCTAGACTTAGCTATTGGTACTTTTTGAGGGATACCTGTCAAACCGAAAGTGCTTTGAATGCTTCCAGTAATTGCCGCCAGCTAACAAGTTCGTTGCAACTATACTAACTAAATATCAATACACTGGCATCATTAATCTGAAGGTCGTGCGTTTCGCACTCACCGCATCATTTTTCTTTTCTTATTTTGCTATGTTTCGAAAACCTGATTGTTATCACAAGTTGATAAGACACAAAACCTTTTCCTTTAATTTATAGATGGCTAATGTGCGTACCTAGGTAGTATAAGGTGTACATACTCGAAGTTAAACTTGGGGGAAAATATACCTAGGTATGGTCGATTCGTTGGCTTTTATCCCGAGTTAATGCACTTACAGTTCAATTGGAATATTCTACCTGACTTGGAACTTTTCTAACACAGCCAGGCGCTTATAGAGCCTCTTACGCACCACTAAGATTAGTATACTACCTACCTAGGTACGTAGATGTAGGTACCATGTAGTATGGTATGCTTACCCCGCCATCCAGCGTAGTCTACCTACTTACTTAGTAGGTAGGCCCCCCTCTACCAAAGGCGCCTAATGATACTCGACAGCGGCTACCACACAGCCCAACTCCAATCCCAATACAACCTCATCCGCACGACTTATCTGCTCTCTGCTGCCTGACCCCCCTGCCTTGTGTATCCTTGCGTGTCATCCTTGATTATGCGCCCGACTTAGGGATTCGTAAACGCGCTGCGTGGTGCGTCGTACGCAGCTCCATGCGTCATCTGACTGTGCCCATGTACTCAGTACTTTGCTGATCGCCATTCTTTGACGCTCGATTCCCGGATGGCCTAACCTGCCTAAGGTACATAGTCTATGTACTTCTCCACGGAACCCGCTTTTGCATGCCACCTTGCCTTCGCCAACCCTTCAGTCCTTCGGTCTTTCAGCAGGCAACAAACGGTGTGAGATATCTCCTCTAGACCGATTATTGTACATAGAGACGCCTCGCGACGGGCACGTTATTGCGATTTGGGGCAGCGTGGTAGACACCGCTTATCTCCGCCGCCGCCGCTGTAGCCAGCATAGCCAGCACCACTGCCGGGTATCGTCACTGCGACACATCGTCACATCGTCACACATCCGACTCCACCCCCCAGTCACTTCTGCCATACGGCCCATACCTAGCTCGACACCGTGATTACATGTAACTTCTCACCCACGATTCGAATATCATAGATCCCAAACCCACCGGACCTTATGAGAAACCAGCCCGGGCCACTCGATTATCAACTTCTATGAGCGGAAGCTCTCAGTTCGCCCGTCTTGTGTTCTTGCCAGCTAGGACCCGCCCAATATGACGCAAACGCCGATGCTTTCGGTGCCTCTCAAGGCTACAAACGAGATCGACTGGATCACACCCCTCAAGAGGTATATCCGCGACACATACGGAGACGACCCCGAACGATACGCCGAAGAATGCGCTACCCTCAATCGGCTGCGACAGGACATGAGGGGCGCCGGGAAGGACAGCACCGCCGGTAGGGATCTGTTGTACAGGTATTATGGCCAGCTGGAGCTGCTAGACTTGCGTTTCCCTGTCGACGAGCAACACATCAAGATCTCCTTCACATGGTACGAACGCTCCCCTTGTATGTTTATTGCGTGATATCCTGACTTTGCCATATAGGTTCGATGCATTTACCCACAAACCAACCTCACAATATTCGCTAGCTTTTGAGAAGGCTTCCATTATATTCAACATCTCCGCCGTTTTATCTTGCCATGCTGCCGTGCAAGCCCGCTCCGAAGACGCCGGCCTGAAGATGGCCTATCACTCCTTCCAAGCCTCTGCTGGCATGTTCACGTACATAAACGAGAATTTCCTACATGCGCCCTCGTCAGATTTGAGTAGGGACACCGTCAAGACCCTAATATCAATAATGTTGGCACAGGCCCAAGAGGTCTTTTTGGAGAAGCAAGTTGCGGACCAGAAGAAGGTGGGCATGTTGGCGAAGCTGTCGAGTCAAGCCGCATACCTCTATCAACAGGCACTCGAAGGTGTCCAGGAAAACGTGAACAACGCCATTTTTGAGAAAATCTGGCTTCTATTTACGCAAGTACGTTGCATTTTTCTGAACATCTAAAAATGAACTATTCGATCTTTGGTTTCTAATCGACTTCCAGATCAAAGCTAGCTTAATGAGCGCCAACGCGCAGTATTACCAAGCTCTGGCAGATGAAGACGCAAATTCATACGGCGTTGCCGTTGCGAGATTAACTGCAGCCGAAATTCAAGCTAAGGAAGCAAATAAGCTAGCTAGTAGCTTTCCCAGTTCACCATCACCAACCTCTAACTTGAGCTCTGATACGGGTCCAATTCTCGCGGACATTACAAAACGGAATCTGACAACCATACAAGACAAGCTGAAGGGGTTGATAAAGGATAACGACTATATCTATCATCAACCAGTACCCTCGGAACCTAGTTTAGTACCTGTGCCCAAGCTGCCAGCCGCAAAACCAATTCCCGTGAACGAGCTATACGCCGGTCAGGATATACAACGAATTACAGGTCCAGATTTATTCGCGAAAATTGTCCCTTTCGCTGTTACCGAGTCCGCGAGTTTATATGATGAGGAGAAAGCGAAGCTAGTGCGCGCAGAGACCGAGAGGGTAGATTTGGCCAACAGCGAAATGGCAGCGAGCTTGGATTACCTCAGACTACCGGGCGCTTTGCAGGTGTTAAAAGGCGGGATCGATCAAGACATACTACCAGACGAGGATTTTAGGACTTGGTGTGACGATGTTGCGGGGCACGAAAATCCGATATCGATATTCGATACGTTAGGTATAGACAAAGAGGCGATCATCACAGTCTTGGATCGGTGCTCGAAACAGCTGGATATGGAAGAGAGTGTATGTGAAAAGATGAGATCGAAATACGAGAGCGAATGGACGCAGCAACCAAGCTCACGACTCACCACCACTTTGAGGGGGAACATACGGAATTACAGGGAGGCTTTGGATGAAGCGGCGAAGAGTGATGGGCAACTGTATGCAAAATTCAGACAAAACGAAGCTGACATCGAGCAAATGCGGCACGCGGCCCAGCTCGGTGAGGTTGATGTCCTTTTTCAAAACGCAGTCCGCAAAATTCGAAGAAAATCAAGCAACTCGAATAGTCCGGCCACTGAGCAGCCGAATCTACTTGACGCCGACTTCGAGGATGGAAGCCAAAGCGTTGCGCAACAGATCGGTCGAGTTGAGGACATCCTTAAGAAGTTGAACCTCGTAAAAAGGGAACGCAACCAAGTGTTGAAAGATCTCAAAGAAAAGGTAAGTTCCCTAGGCTTGCTTCGCGTATAGCTCTTGTTGACTAATGGCGTTAGGTTCATAACGACGATATCTCTCAAATATTGATCTTGAACAAAAAGGCGATAGCAAATTACGAAAGCGAGCTATTCCAATCTGAACTGGAGAAGTTTCGACCACACCAAAGTCGTCTTTTACAGGCTAATCACAAACAGTCCGCTTTGATGAAAGAGTTGACTGCGTCGTTCAATAGCCTTCTCCAGGATAGGCGTGTGCGGGCTGAGCAAAGCAAATACGAGGCTATACAGAGACAAAGGAATTCTGTAGTCAACAAATACAAGAGGGTGTACCAAGACTTCCTAGATCTCGAGTCAGGTCTACAGAGCGCAAAGAATTGGTACAGCGAAATGAAAGAGACGGTAGAGAGTCTCGAGAAGAACGTTGAGACGTTTGTTAACAACAGGAGATCGGAAGGGGCTCAGTTACTCAATCAAATCGAGCAGGAAAAGGCAGCAAACAAGAGTTCTCAAGCCGAGATGGAGCGGGAAAGGCTGCGTGGGCTGATGGAGCGCATGTCTGTCGATCCGAACCATTCCTCGCCATCCCCGAACCCAGGGTCGTCACGGCCAACACCTACACCGCTCTCCTTCAATAATGCTCCTCGATATCCTCAAACCACCTTCGCTGGCCACTACCAGGTCCCAAACTCTCCGCCTCCTAACCAAGCCAATTACCCTAGCTTCACTAGTCCTCAGCCGAACAGCACATACACACCTGCGCCCCCACAATCATATACTCCAAACCCGCAACAAAGTAACCAGCAATATGGGCAAGCTACCTACAACCCAAGTAACTGGGGACGCAATCCCGGGCCGGTTTCACCCCCTCCAACACAGACAAGTTTCAGTCTTGGTGTTTCCGGTAGAGGACCGGCTTCACCACCACCAAACCAAACATCGTTTGCGCCCAACCAATACAGCACCTATGGGAATCCGCAAGGACAGCAGCCACAACAATTCGTTCCTCCTGGCTTCGTGCCGCCTCCACCTCCACCTGGGCCTCCTCCATTAGGACCACAACAGACTATTCATTACCCTCAACACCAACAAGAATACCAGTACCCCGGATCACATAGTACCGCATCAAATGGCGCAGCGCCCAGGCCCACCCACCAGCAGCAGCAACAACAAGATCCATGGGCTGGCCTAAGTGCGTGGAGGTAGAACTCGGGGTTTCTTTTCAAGAATCGGGAAATGACAAAACCTGGGCGAAGTGCATACGAACAGTATATGCGCTAATTGGATGACGATTCATGAAAGCGTCATGATAGAGTGAGCATGGACTAGCTTGATAGTTTTAAAGTAGCAAGCAAGCCGAATATTGATATAAAAATGATCATTAACCCATTTATTCGACAAATATCGTTGAGTTTACCCAAAAAGAAATTATATTAAATACTTGTCCGCTATCTAAGGTTGCTAAACTTGCGCAGCGTTACATATGTCTGGTCCTTACTTTAGAAATAATCAGGTCGTGATTGGTATGATTGTATATTGACTATGCTTACTTGTCTACGTAGTGCGAACAGTGAACACATGCCAGGTTTTGTCTAGATGGGATCTAGTTGACAACACATAAAACTATTGAGCCACTTTAATGAAAAACATAGACATGCCCATATACCTCTACCCTTCTACTTTCCGGTTGTTAGCTAACTTTGCCTACTAGTCAGGGAATCTGAGCTTATTAGTTGAGTTATAGGTGACTTGGGGCTAAGTATATTGCAATAACGAAGGGGTCTGAACCGTCGTGGGGAAGAGTGAAGAGTGAAGAGGAAAAGGTTTGGGCTATCTGTCGCGATGAATGTTTATGTGGCTCTCATCGGGGCTGGCTCAATCCTTTAGCCGTCTACGTTATTTATACTCGGGTTACCGCGCTCTTACATAATTAGGAAAGCTTATCGTTCTGACTAGAGGGAGGGAGGAATCACTGGCTGGACTGCTTTTACACTACCCACGACAGGTAAGATAGGTCCTTGACGGAAGGACTTAATACACTAGGAGTTATTATAGTCACTCGGATACGTGAGAGCTTTGGATTAGAGCACGTGGGTCTGGCCATGGACATGCTTCGGCCGGGTTAAACAGCATTTGGAGCCTTAAGGGAGGCTATTGCGAAGACGGCATATAACGTAAGTGATACGTCGGCTGTGAGCCGAACTATTTGATGGACATATGAAGTCTAAAAAGCGTTATAGTATAAGGTACCACATATAATACTCTCGAAGAGGACTTCCCTGTTGTCATGGTCCCACGAAGGAAATGGAGTTATATAAGGGGTTTGCTTTCGTTAATCGATTCTACTGGCTGAAGCGTTGGGGTGCCTATCAGAGCCGCATGGCGCTGGTTTGTAAACCCTAACGCCTGGTTTACTTTCTGCTGGAAGAAGCGGGAAACAGTTAAATTAGGGACTTGCTGTATGAGTAAGACAGGTCATATTGGACTTTTGCCTACTGTTACACAACGACAAAGTTACTGTGTTGCAACAACGACATGTGCCATTATTTGCGATGCATACTATAATCACATGTAAGATAAGCCACCTGGGTAGGCAGAAGCTCAACGTATTAATGTTTACGCACATCGAGTAGACCGGTTAGGGAAAGTAACGCGCAGCATGAAAATGACCCCGATTACCTATTCAGGCACCTGCTATTCAATGCTTGCCTATCGCCGGCTGGAGGGAGAGCATTGTGGTGGTAGAGGAGTTGGGGGGATGTTGGATCGCAGATGTTCTGCATACTGGCTCGTCATGTTGCATCATGAGGGTGGTAAAGAGTCAGTAAAAATCTAAGTGTGGTGTTAACGCGATGGCACGAGGCCGTGCAGGCGACCCAAAACGCACATCATCGCCTGTTCAACCTGTAGCTGAGTGCCGCTGGTTCGCGCAGTGTCGGTGAGGGTGACCACCAGCGTCGGCACCGATATCAGCAGCAGTAGCTTCGATGGATGCGCAAACAGAGAAGCTCCAAGCAGCCTGCCTGTTGACAGAACGGGCCAAACACGCCCGAATACGTCTTTGACAGGGCCAAAGTTCTTAGCAGTACGCTGTGTAGCGGCCAAACCTACACCGAGTATGCCAGCCAGCATCACTTTTCGGACGATACAACGAGATGGATACGGACGGAGGCTTGAACTTTTGTTGGATGTAGGTTGGCTTATCCCGAGCAAAATGGCGGGCGTTCTGGCACTTGGTGGGAAATCATCATGCCCATGCTCATGCGCGAGGTGCGTCGTTTATGCAATGCAAGACAGGTGGCATGCTTTTGCCACGTCCATCCTACGGGTCAGACGCGGCGCGGATGATAGGTTCGGAGCGAGTCGATATCCGTTACAGAAGGGAGCGGCGGCAAACGTGTATCTGGATGCTGTCGTCTCGCGGCCTGTCATTTACTCATTTACTACGTACCTAGGTAGCGAGCTGTCAACATATGTATGGGGTTAACTATTGCACAAATAGGTTCACGGTACTTAAATTTGTTGACGAAAGGTGGTGTAAGAGAGCTACTACGTAGGTTAGCCAGCAGGGTGGACTGTGGACAAGGATGGCCCTGTGAAGCAATGATACGCCAAGGCAACCAAACGTGTACCGAGTGAGGGGAATGGTGGGGTGGCGGGGTGGTCTGAAATAGCCACTCAGTCACCGCTGATAGAGCCTTGTCGGGTGCTGTAACGGAGCTGTGTTGGAGCTGCAATCTACACTGACGACCCCACGATGTCAGCGAGCATGGGTGCAGGCACAGCATAGATTAGATGGCCTGTAACAGCAGCCTGTACCTCCACCGTACAGCTGATGTAACGATGGATGGTACATAGGTAAGTATTTTGCCTGCCCCACCTCACAACCGTGGCAATCCCAGACTTCCCTAACTATTCTTTTTTTATTTTAATTCGTCTTCAAATGGGATGCTTGCCGTCTCTCGGGTCTCCTGTCTCCTCGAATGTCGGCAAGACGACGGGCATGGCAATTCGACCATGTGGCTTTATTGATGTTGCACATGGCCGTCTCTTAAACAACGTTATTTGGTCCAATGTGGGCGGTCCAACGACTATTGGCCAATTAGCCTAGTCGATCGATGGGCAACACCAAGCCAACTTATTATTATTAGTCTGACGTTTTTCTCCCACTCCCAGTTTTGCTTGTTGCTTGCTTGCTACTTGCTAGCTATCTAGTCAGCCAGCCATATCGATCCCATAATTCATATGTTCCACCCGTCATCCGAATCACCCTTCCCTGCAAAAGCACCGATAGAGACCCTGATTGATTAATTAACCCATGTTCTCACGAAATCTCGAATAAGCGGCGCCCACCAACCACACCTACTTGCTGCATCTCGCTATCCCCGGCGCGTGGAATGTCGTGTCTTTTTGTCACTTCACTATAAGAGCTGGCAACATTGCAGTGCCTCTGCTTCGGTAGTGTCCTGTCCCACTAGTTCTTCGGCTCTGCTGAGTCGACAGCTTCGTTCCTTGCAAGCCGGGCAACAGCCGAATCCTCTCCTGGCCGGGTCTCCGGGTGGGCATTCGGCCTCTCCGATCAACTTCCCCACCGGCGCAATGACAAGTCCGACTGAGGGTGTTGCTGGCGATGGCGGCGGCGGCGGCGGCGACGCGGGAAAGGCAGGCTTCGTACCACTGGTGGCTGTGGTCGACTTCCATCATCATAGAGGGCCCGAGGTCGAGCGGTGGTTTGGCGTAGAGGAGGGGCGCGATCCGGCAGCAGAATGGGACTGGACGCTGCTGCCCTTCATGGCTCTGAGCGACGGTGCTCACGCGTTAGTATCCTCTCCAAGCCCCCGATGAAACAAACCAGACGCTGACCTGATCAATGCATCGAATCAGTTCCACCGAAGACTTCTCCTATTTCACTCTGCTCCGGCCTGCCACCGACGACGTCCCCGCAACTTCGCTTTTTGGTATATCGTGTACGAGACAAATGGACGCTGCCCAGTTGCTTGTCCGACCGCCTGACGTCACGCGTTCCACCGTTCAGAAGGCCGTGGTCGTCATAGCCGATACTCCGCAGTTCTTTGGCATGCTGAGAGAGCGTCTGTCCATTGTGACGAGCGCCTGGTTCTTGCAACGCCAATTTACCGATACCGAAATCCTGCGAAGGTTTCAGGACAGTCTGGCTGAAGAAAAGGAACGGGGCCAGCTGAGCGAGGAGGTGGATCGCGACCAATACCTCGGCATGAGTCTCCGGGAGCTCGTGAGAGAGTTTCGATGGCAGACTTTGGTCCTACTGAAATGTTGTCTTTTACAACCTAAAGTAAGTGATTTGCACAGCAAGGAATGCCAATCAATATTCTAACTTCTCTAGATGCTTTTCTTCGGCTCACGGTGTGAGCGCCTTTGCATGATGCAGTTCTCGTTGATTTCTTTAATACCGGGCTTATTGAGGAATTTGCAAGACTGCGCAGGACCAGATATGAATAATTACGAGAAACGGCTGTGCCAGCCAACGAGCCTACGGACTAGTGACCGAAACTCGTTGCTTGCCTATATGGGATTGCCGCTGCAGATTTTTGGCAAGGTAGTAGCTCATTTCTCTATATTGGAACCAATACTGACCGAATACTAGGGAAGCTTGTTTGGGCCTTACACACCGCTTCAGCAGCTTGATCTTCTTGCCGATTTCGGCACCAAGTCATATATCGTCGGCAGCACAAATTCGTTACTACTGCAACAAAGGGATAGGTATAGTGATATCCTAATCAACCTTGATGAGGACACCGTCAACATAACCTCGCCATCCTTGCGCAGTGCCTTAGCGCTCTCCCATTCAGATAGGCGATGGATTGACTTTATCACCCAAGAGGTAAATGATACCTGGGATGATGCGAATCCGCAGCGGCCGAAGACGATGGGTTACCGCGGAAGCGAAGAGTTTATTAGACTTCAGTTCGAAGAGTATCTCCTGTCACTTATATCGTCCGTCAAGTATCGCAACTACCTTGCTCAAAACGCCGGCAATCCAAAAGCCACGCTCCCACATATTGAGGGCGATCCTTCGAACGATTTTGGCAACGAATGGATCGAATATTGGATGAAAACAGACAATTACCGGCTTTGGAATACAAATACCGACTCCCATCTATTTGACATTGTTGAACCAAGGCATCCATGTGCTGGAGGACTGAGTATTGATGATGTTCAACGACGAATTCAACAGCAAGTGCAAGATTTGCATCTAGACGAAAGGTTTGCGGTGGGAAAAGAGGTGTTGGGCAGGAATCTAGCAGCTGGGCGTGAAAAAGCAAGCACCTGTGAGTAATATTCAGTGTTATTTTTCTCTTTTGAAGGAGCAAAATAACCTTCACCCCCTTCTTCCTTTAAGAGATATAATCGTGCCGTAGAAGCTTTCGCGCGTACAAGATACTCACAGATCACGCACAAAATGGCGATTACTGACGCTGAGTGTTTTAGTGTTCAACAAGTTTTACGCGGATATGGAAGTTTTGCGAGAAGTCCAGAGAAAACGTGCCGAGGAGAGCAAAACCGAGCAACTAGATGCGGAGAGGAACGGACGTAACGTAGATACATCCAAAGCACAACAAACAGGGAGTTCTGTTGGGACCAGAGCCAGCGCTTATATAGGGAGCTGGACAACATGGGCGGGTCAGAAGCGGAAAGAGGGATGGGGCCGATCGAGTAACAGTAACGGCAGTTCGGGAGGTGGTTGGGGCTTTGGCAGCGTGCGCAAGTCACGGAACACCATCAACGCTTTTAGCGACTCCGGCAGCGAGAAAAACGGCACGCCCCTCAGTAGTCCCGCACTTTCCACTGGTGGCTTTGCAAGCATCGAGAAAGCGCCGTCAGACAGCACACTTCAAAGAAAAAGCGAAGGCGATGACAAGGACAGACCCCTTACCCAACATAGCTTCAGCGAGAGCGTGCTCGATGGCGTGTGTTCGGAGGACGAGAGCGGATCGTCTAAACCTACCAGCCCACACAAGGTCAGGGACCTAAAACAGGATATCATAGAGGCCACAGAGGCGAAAATGGGACACGAGAGTACTGAGGAGGCGGCACAAGCCGAGACTACGAAGTTAGCCGACGCTAACTAGTCAGACTCCACTACGCGACGAGACCATGAATAACGGCCTACGACTAGATGAACGAAATACACAACTAATACCCTATACGACAACATTTAAAGGACAACGAAGGATATGCTGCGACAGCGAGCGGAGGAGAAGTGCCATCTTCCAACTATCTGCGCTTAGAAACAGCATATCCGCATGCTCTAATCAACCACATGAATAAGCCAAGCGGACACGAGCTCTCCCAATCGGCTACTTGAGTTGCAACTTGATCTGTTCGAAGCATAGATGAAACCTTCAATAGTATGGCAATTCAGGAATGATTTTCGCCCGGAGTATAGATGGAATCTTCAATGGTATAGCAAGCAGATCCACTCCATACAACCACCCTTCTTGTAAAAACCACTAGAGTACAATAAGGCATACAGTACCTACTACAGTTCATGAGAACCGGATGGATGGGTGAGTTAGTATATACGAAACCTATATTTGTAGGCCTCAAGACCGTAAACTCGTTCAATAATATACCCCATTTTTATGAGTTCATCTCGCCGGACATTAAAATATATACCGGTGTTGCTGTAACTGACAGCTGCGTCATTTTGCAATCACTTATTTTACGCACATAGCGTTTTGATTACGTATAGACTAAAGGGGCAATAGCGCAAGACTATGTCCCAATACGTGGCTTTTCAAAGCATGTCAATAATCAGTTTTTGTCTTAGTCGGCAGCTTTGATTGATTCCAATTACACCAACCACCGTAATGCAGCATTGCGGTACAAGTTTCACAATTAGCAACACCATATATGCACACATGTCACAGAAAAGGGGGAGCATATACAACTCGAGAGCTATTTTCGTCTATGGTGAATTCCCCCTACGACCTGCTAAGCATACATGCATATAAGCTCCCGCGCCGTTTTCGCCCTCGCCGACCGAAAAATTTCGCCGCGCAAGAACCCAACGACAGAACAGGCTTGGATAACAATGTCCTTCCGAAGCCTAGATAAGCACCTGTCTCCAAGAGGAGAGTCCAGTCCTATCATCAACAACTGCTGTCGTCGTCTAGGAGAAGAAGTGGGTCGCAGCGCGGCTGGCTGACTACTTCATATGATCTTCCGTGAGTCTCATCATTCCTTGTCGCCCGATGCCCACTAGCCAGGCAACCACGTTCCATGTGTCGATACCATGGTCGTATTTGATAATTTGTAATATTCGCTCTGCCTTCGCCTGGTAGATGATACGACGTGGCGAAACCGAGTTACGGATAAAAGGGTGGGGCGTGTCTGGTAGCCGCAGTCCGTTTCGCCTCAAGTCAATAGAATAGCCAACTGTTGAGCCCAACCGATCTCCGGAAAAGATCCATTCTCAAACGGGTCGTCCCACGCATCGAGGAACGTTTGGTACTGCTTGGGACGGAGCAAGGAAAAAAGAATGCGACATGTGGAAAAAAAGTGTGTGTACATGCGTTAAGCCCCATATCTGGCTGTCTCCTTCTATTTACATACACCTCTCACGCGAGGTAACCAAGTTCATCGTCATCCAAACGTTCGAGGTATTCTTTGTCGAGGAGGATCTCTATGTTCTTCTTGATATCCGCGACTTTGGGGACGAAGCGCGTTTTGATTTGACTGATGCACTCACTGACCAGGACGGAGTGTTTCATTCTCTTTCTGGCTTTCATGATTCTCACCATAGCAGACTATGCATACAGTTAGCGCATACAGAACCTTATATCCAATGACAGTATTTCTTACCTGTAACACCAGTTGGCGGTCTTCTTCGATAGTCTTGTTTGTATCGACCTCCTCTTGCTTAGACTCAGTCTTGGTACTAATGTTGAGATTGACACGAATCTTCTTGCTTTTGAAGTCGTAGTTCAGGTGGAAGGTTTTGCCAGGGCCGGGTTTGTCGCCGTCCGGTTTCATGTGAAGTATCTTAGCTTTTAGTAGGATTCCCATTGCAGCGTCGTGTACATCAGGCATCAATTGCGTAGCGGACAAGATATCCTCGTAGCTCTGGACGTCCTTATCATTAAACAGCAACAAAATCGCCATCTGGTACACGCTGACCTGCAGAGTGAAAGGTGTTTTGGAAGCTCTGCAGTATCCAGTCTTGAGCTCGCCCTTGCAGAGTTGCCATAGCCATGTAAGCTTGCGGCCCTCATGCTTATTCTTATAATAGAGAGAGAACCGGTCGAGATCAGTCTGGATTTCTACTGGAGGATTGAACGTTGTGTGGGGCGCCGTCAAGGGCCAAAAGCTGGTTCCCAAGATCGAATACGTTGAATCGAGCGGCTGCTTGTCCAACTGAAGAGCTCTAGTGTGCTCTCTGAATCCCGTATTGAGATCCTTCGAGATTTGCATGTCCTGGAACATACGTTGAAGTTTGTTTGTGTACTCGAAGCCGCAGGCTTCTTTCAGTTTACTGATCATACTCGTCTCCGCGTCATCAGACGATGAGTTACTGTGAACTAGCCGCCTTGCCAGCATGCGAGAATAAAACTTTTGGAAGACGTCCTTGTCTTCGATATACTTGAAAACAGTCATTATCTGCGTCAGCGTGGCATCGAGTTCAGCTTCCTCCACGCCTGTTCCACTTTTACGCAACAGAACATCCGCCCACTTGGCGAGTAATTCGGGGGATCTGCTTGAGCCGGCCTTACAGATCTCGTTTCGGTTGACGAATTCTCGGCAAGCATTGTCTAGTGACCTAGTAAATTCGGGCTCGTCTGTAAAGGCCCGTTTAACTAATGTCTGATATTGCGTGTGCGTCTCGAGCAGAGCTTCGACATAAACCTTGGGCTCGAGTTTCTCGGCATCGGAGGCAACTTTGGCAACAGCCGCCAAGCCAGCATTCCTAACATGAGCTTCGAATTTCTGACGCAAAGGATCCAGACCTTCGGGAATGCGCGACAGCAGCTTATACATTCGCGCCATATCTTCCTCGCGGTCGTTATCTAGGAGCACCTGGAATTCGTCCCGTAGTAATGCCGAATGGTCGGCAATCAGAGCCTCGTTACATGTCTTGCGCAATGTTGATGCTATGTCATTATGCAGGTACAGCCGAACTCTCTCCTCCTCCTCGTCTAGACGAGCCTCAGCTTTCTTCATGTACTCAACAACGCTGTTCTCAGACACGAATTGCTTAGATTCTGTCTGGTAGAACGCTTTTGTGGCAGCGAGGAAAGGCTTTTCGAAGTGCGATCTGTAGATGTCGAGGGTTGACTTAGAAGCGTCGTGTTCATCGAGACCCAGCGAGACGAAAGAGTCCACAACCTGCTTTATTTGGCCATGTTCGATGGTTTCTCCATTTCGTTGCTTCTCCACGAGCTTCAACACTGCGCTCATGACTTTCTCGTGGACAAGGGTGAAGAACTCGGTGCGCCACTGACAGAGATGCAACGTGTACACATCATATGTGTTTTTCTTGCCCTCGTCCATCTCACGCTTGACCCAGTGCCTATTAAGATACCTGAATAAATGGTGAATGTACTTCGCGGCGACCGTATATCGATCCCATTCCCGGATATAGAATGCAAGTAAAGCCTCGTCGGTATGGATCTTGGATTCCTGATACATTTCCGCAAGGTGGTTATTAAGGTAGCCCTTCAACTTCTTGTACAGGTCTTCGCCAAGGAGATGTGCTGGCACGATGTCAGCCCAGAGCTAAGATATAATAAGAGCTAAGCAAGTTACCACCCCTATGCGCTTGACCAACGCCGGGACCACTCCCCAGGTTCTGAGCCTTCTGAGACGTGCAGAAGTTATGGACAGCCCTAGAACGAATTAGTTTCGCAAAGGCAAATCGGCAGGGATGCATACGTGTAGATGCCCATGTACTGCAAAGCGGTTAGCTATGTCTCTAAAAGAGCACCTCATCAAACATACCGCCGTCATATCCATGCCATCTTGGAGATTGGTCATAATCTTCGTTATACCGATCTGGAGATAGTTCCAACTGAGTGCTATTAGCCAGTCTGCAATCGATTCGGATATGGTCTGAGGTGTGGGCGTACGTGGCATCGATGTCCTCCCTGTTCGGCTGCGGGGGCATCTGTATGGCCCGGGTGTAGGTGGTAGACATGGTGGGCGGTCGAGGGTCAAGAGAGCACGGGCAATCCGAATGACACCGCCTGCGGTTGCAGTTGCAGCGTATGCGTCGATCTCTACTGCGTATATTCAGTCAGTTGCTATGCTGAGCAAGGGTCTGCTTCGAGACGCTAAAGCGCCACAGCCAGAAACAACATAATGGGAAGAAGGGAAGGCTCGGTTAGCATTACAATATTAGGCCACGCGAAGGTAAGCACATGTTGGTGAGAGATCATCAGCTGGGGGTAGAAGGGTAAGGCGGAAAGGGACGGGGTATTTAATGTTGACTGAGGGAGCGGCTACAGCCGCAAACATCCAGCCCAAGAACGACAAGAGTGTGTTCTCGAAGCTGGTGGACAATGGACGTGGATATGTGTACACTGTTGGAGGTAACTTGACGGCAGACGGGGAACGCACAGGCAAGAATAACGAACGGGGCTTCTCGAACAGTCAAGTCGGACTTCGGAAGCGGAGGCGGAGGTGTAGGCGGGCGCCGGGCGCAGGCGATGCCGTATGCTGTCGCAGTCCGCAACTCGCAGCTCGCAGTTCGAGGCTCGTGCTCGTCAGGGTAGGTAGGTCGGTAACCCAGCAAAGACCCTGACCCTGACCCGTCGTGGGTTCGCTTAGGCAGGCCAGCAGAAGGACGCAGGTCGCCAGACTCCAGGGAGAGGGGGACAGGAGGCAAGAAGCAGGACGAATAAGTGAAAAGGGAGGAAGAAGAAGAAGACGACAACGGCGGACGAGGCCAAGGAAAGGGCCAAATGCACGCTCAATAATGGAGAAAGCAGGAGGGTGGGAGATGGTAGGTTGGTTGTGTAGTGTATGAGGTGCACCTTGGGTCAGATGGCAGGTTTGACAGTTCTGCTGTAAGTAAGGTTACTGTTGGGACGGACAGGCCAGTGGATTCAGATGGCTGCTGGCTGAGAGGCAGAAGCCTAAGAGGGTGGGGTAGTCGGTAGGTACCAGGTAAGTACTTAAGTACCTTACTTAGGTAGGTAAGGTATGCGGTTGGGGGCCATTCGACCATTCTACCGCCATTCTGCTCTGTTCCGCTGTCGAGAAGAATGCGAGACTGGCTTGAATGGGTTTAGTGGGTCTCCCTAGGTACCTACTTACTTTAGATACTCATGGAATACCCCTCAGCATCTCATTGTCCTCAATGCCCCTCACGCGAACCTGGCTATTAGATGTAGATACCTAGTAGTGATGTTTGCTATTTAGATAACATTTACTCACAAGGGAACGACAATACCACCCCGGTCTACCTAGGTAGTTTGCCACGCGATCCATTATTGGCCTACCATTCTATTGTTCCGAACGACAGCCATGTCGACTCCGCTATTGGCCCACCCATCTGCATAATCTGTGACTTGCACGTCACATTTGTAGACAATGTATCAAGCATGTTTAGTGTTCAGCGTGGCCTCGCAAACATTGACTCCAACAAACTCTCTTTTTGCCCAAGAATGGAACAACCAACCCGTCAGAGTATTCTATGTGATATGCATTTGAAATATCGCCAGTATTGGGCCAGCTGGAAGTAGAACCCGACCGCCCTACCTCGATGCTGGCAACATGGTTACCAATTACGCCTTCGGGTTTCTAATATCCCACTTTGTCTTCGTCACGCCTATTTCCCACATAGACTGACTGTAACGGTCGAATGGCAAGATTTGACGAGACTACGGCTATCAAGGCGAGTCGCGCAGTCACGAAGAGCTCGTAACCAAAATCAACGGGCAACATATGTGATTGGTATGACTGATTAAAATTCTACTTGTCAGGCCCGTTCTCTATGCCGCCGAGCTTTTCCGCCAGTCTGAAAACACTAATAGTGAAATTCAGAATCCAAGCAATCAAACCAACAAGGGTCAACGCTGCCAGTCCCCTAGCTAAATCCAGCGATTCCTTTTCTTGCGCCATGTCCTTAAGGCCCTGCGCTTTTCCATCTCCGCTATGGTACACTAGGGCTTCGAACGCCAATGCCGTGCTCGCAGATTTCAAGACTATGAAAATCAAGTCAAGTAGTGTGAGCGACACTTTTTGGGCAGGGTTTCGCAGACCCAGAGGTTTGCCAGTGTATTCGTCCCATGTCATGTACAATATGTACGGAATTGCGACTGAGTCGATAATGATGGCAACAATGGCCTGCGACGTTTCTGGTCGATTGCTGGGGACAATAGTAGGGTCTCTCTCCCTTCTATAGATGACTGTTGCCAGCCCCAGAGCCGAGATGGTGGTTAAAAGAACAATGAGACGAAATATGAGTGGAGCAATGGGATGCCTGAGGACAAAATTTCCGAGTTTCATAAACCAGGTGTTTTTCCGAGATCTTTGAGTCTTTGAGTCAAGCGGGCACAACGGGGTCCGTACTGGCTCATCAAGACCCGGCATTAATTGGTCTAGGGTGGACTGGTCGACCACTTCATATCGATCATGAGGGTCGTGACCGTAGGACGAAGAATGAATGAAATCGCGCCATCTGTCATAGGGGTCCTCATCGGGTGAGCGGTACCCAAGGCCCATAATTACAGGCTCAGAAGTTCGTAAGTGGTCCCATCGTCGCCCGGGTCGATCGGCACGTTTTCTCAAGAAAACAGGGAGTTTGGAGACGCGGCCATGCTTTTCATCCACCCAATCGACGTAACCATCTTTCGAGACCCGACGCTTCAGTGAGTGATTGCCTTTGTTCTGTTCAGGGTGTATACTCCGCGGTGGAGGATGGACGGAGGCCTGTGATTGAGGGCCATGAACCTCCTCATCATACAATTCCACCCAGGCAGGGATGGTGGCTCTCAACGGGTTCGGGGCCATTCCAAGGACAGCGATACGCTCATGAGAACCAGAGAAAAGAGGAGAATGACAGGTATGAGACCTACGTGTTTAAATAGATCAAGTCGTTGAGGCAGAGAATAGCTGGCCGTTGGTCATGATCTGGTCGTCAGGCGTGAATAAAGACGTGGTGGAGTAGACATTAAAATGGGCCTGTTCAACAGCACCCAACCCGAAGCGCCAACCGCCAAACCACAAGCCACATGCAAGAAACCGCAAGCCAAAGTTAACCAAGAAGCGCCGTGCCGTGTGTCGCGTGGTTCCGGTACCGATAATGAACTTAGAAGAAGAAATCAAGGAGATGGCCAACACAATTCCAACCAGCCCTGAGCCCAGTGCACGGCGATCAACTCAACGAGAAGAAACAGTGCGCATTCGGCTAGTCAGTAAACAAAGCTATGAAACAGCCGAATGCCACGGGTAGTCCACGGGTGATTTGAAAAGTAAGACTGTAGATAGGGAAAGTAAGAGAAGGCAAAGAGGTACAAGTACAAACGATAAAGGAAAGGATTCAATGCTGGGTCGGGGATAAAGCCCCTCGGATATGTGGCGGCTGAGCGGGCGAGCTGTGAGAAGACGAGAAGAGATGGAAGACCCCAAGATTCACGATGCGGGCGATGGACAGCCTTGTATGGTTGTACCAGCCATGGACAAGCCGGGTGGGCCATCTCCAGGTTGTGGCCGTGCCTGCCTGCAGGAGCCGGGATGACTCCACTAATGTTTCTGGTACATAGTACAGGTTTACAGGAGTATGGCTTACAGAGCCATACTTCGCGATCATCGAGTTTTGCACAGTAACCTTGATAATATGTTAGATGCACTATTACTTGCCTACTTAGGGCTTGTCCTATTTCCATTGCAATAATCAAGGTTGTAATCATGCACCCCTTATCTCGTGGTGTGTAGTGCGAAGCCGGCAGTTTGAGGTCCTTGCTGAGGACGTGATGTCATGGGCACCAGCCACCCGGACACATTTGTACATATGCTGGTAACAACCCCTGTAAACCACCGATACTAGCCTGAGCCTTAGTGCTAATAATATGACATACTGCTACCTAGCTACCTCCTTCGCTAGCATGGTTTAAAAAGTCCATTCGCAACAAACCTCATTTCTCACCATGTCATGACCTCCGACTTGTCGCATACACTATCGTTTGTAGCATACGCCGCTGCTCCATTTTCAAGCCGTCTTCTACAATTTGCTCTCAAACAGTCGATCTTTCTGCCTTAGACGCGCACCTCCCCGCTCTCTCCCCAACCTCGGCGCAAAAATGCGAATATTCCTCCTCCCAATCTCAACCCGGCGAACGCTGTTATATTGCCAGAAGTTACAAGCCTTGCCGTCTGAGAAGCGGCCATGGGTCGAAAAGATCACATCACGAGCCGCGAATCTTTGGGCCGGTTGGGAGAAGAAAGAGGGTGGCTGGCAGAAGTCGGTCGTCAAGTACGGCAACACAGCTCTCCGAAGAATACCCTACGAAGAATGGGGCTTGAAGTCGGTTCCGACGCTCTCAGCAAGGCGGAGGGAAGAGGAGATCATAGGCAAAGAAAAGCACCATGTCATCTTCCCAAGGTCCATCATCTCTACCACCAGAGCGCCCGAGATACTGCAGACATTGGCGACCGAACGAGAAAGCTTGCATCGGTCCAGAATGATATGGTGCTTTGTCGGCATGCCCATTACTGCGCCATTTGCGCTTGTACCCATGTGAGTGCTAATCACCCTGATAGCTCAAAGTTAGCCTCGATGCGTCGCTAATGCACCGAGCGTAGCATTCCTAATTTACCCTTCTTCTACTTGGTCTATCGGGCGTGGTCCCATTATCGAGCCCTTGCAGGAGGAAAGCATCTCCAATGGCTTTTATCGAAACACTTCTATACTTTGTCGCCTTGGGAGGCTTTGGATACGGCATATCCCCGCCATCTCCCTTCCTCAAACCCGTCCGAGCAAGAGTCAACCCGCTCAAGCACCAACTCCTCGAATAAACCCGATGAAAGCCTACAAGCACCAGAGAGGTTGTTGTTGACACAAGAGGGTGGCCGCAAACTTGCCCAGACTCTTAATATTCCGGAGCTTGAAGTTGAACTTGAACGGGCGGTTTGGCAAGTTGAGAATGCGATACAAAAACAGACCGAGGTGTCGGAGACCGAACAAAAGCAGTCTAAATCTGAAAAGAAATGAGCCGCCTGCATCGGAAGTAGAGTCCGTGATACGTCCTGTTATAATATGGGTATGGACAGGGCCAAACGTTTGGGCTTCCTTGGAGCGGCCTGAAGACTATTGAGGCCGCCTACAGTCTCTGAATTATTGTCCTTTGTGCATGCCGTGCTCAAAGGGAGACGTCCCATTCAGCTCAATTTTTGCTTAATCCAACGCGAACTGCTGCGATACAGTATCCGAAAACGTCAGCCTCCGTCCAACGATCCAAAAGACCCAGAGGCCGCAAACAACCAGAAGCCGATTAGAAGTACTAATACCGGGCTACGTGGGCACCTCTTATGTTATCCGTCTTGGCTGCTCTGGCAATGCGTAGATCTCACCATCACTTCAATCTGTTGCTGAGTGAACGGCCTGTGACGATCTGTTGCTTCTTCATATGTGTATCGATGATATCCATGTTGACGCTCTAATGATGGGCTGTGGGAGCTGTGAAATCTTTATTATCTGACGCCGAATCGTCAATCTCCACCCAGTCTCTTTTTTGGCCGCTTGGATTCCAGAATATTGGATATTTGCTCAAGCATGAACTTCCCTCCCCCTGGAGGGCAATTCTCAAAACTCGGAATGCCAAGCAGCTGTCTACAGGAGAGATAACTCTCACTCCGTGTATACTGCGACTCTTACGTGTTACACCGACCTGTTAGATAACGTTTTTAAGTTTAAACGAGCGAAGCAACAAATCAACAGCAGGCACGTGCCCTGCGCCAGACATCTTCGCGTTGGGGGGGACAGCTCGTCATCGTTGTTCTTACGTGACCAAAGACGCTGTAACAGTCAGCCAGGGCTTGTCATAGAATACAGAAGTCGAAGTACTGGTGTTCCGTGATAGCAAATCAAGAACAGAAGGCTAGCGACACCAATTTACTGCGAACTTACATACGTCTAATTCGATAACTAGAATCCCGGCCATACTGCACACAAAGGGTTGCAGTGAATAGTAGAATCAGTGTATCTATCTTGTATCATACTCTCCTAAAAAGAAACACCATATATTAATCCAAAAAGACATGTTCGGGTTTAGAGCATATCACACAATAGAGGAATAAGCTCGTTCTTACACCGGAACGCCATTTGATGGCGTTTAAATAACCCTACTCTTGTGTGCTGGAGACGTAACTAACGATTACAGCTTGCACATTATATATAGACAGCCTCACGAATTGCCATAAATGCGTACAGCTGAAATTATCTTATCATATGTTGTACCTACAACAAACGTATGTACTAGCTTTTATACTTAATGCGACTGATATAGTACCACTATAGAGTCTACGTAAGCTTACGAGTGATTGACATTGTGTGAGAGGTGTCAAATTGATGGAAGTGGCGTGACGCTACACGACAATAATAAGCCGCTCCCACCGCCTTCTTCTTAGCCTGCTGAAGGGAACCTGATGTTGCTTTAACTCTGTTCGAGAATTGGGGAATGACATTGTTCAAGAGATGCTATAAGCTTATCGCTGCCTGGTTCGATTTCGTCCCGTTCTAGGCCCTTAGAGCCTCAGTCTTCATATGCGCAGAGAGAATAACGAGAGGTATAATTGTTCTCATGATTTCTGATTCCGTAATTGACCTTCAGGTCGGGCTCAGTAATTCAATCAGTTTGATGATGATGCTTTCTAGATTTAAGACCTAGTGAACGCAGAGATGGACAGCAATAACCTAGAGAGGCTTCAGGAGAAGATGGGAGTCTTATTAATTAGAAGCAGATACCGAAAATCTGATACCAGTGCGAATTGGAGACTGTAGCTTCCTATTGACTGACTTGACTGAGCCCGAAGTCGTAGTAATCAACGATATCCTCACCGAGTGTTTGGGCTACGATCATGCTCCGAGCGGTTTCATATACGCTCGAGGTATATAGGGATCTCTGAATATGGCAACTACTAACACCTAATTACAGTAATTATTTGATCGGCCTTATGGAGGCTATGGTTGGCATTCAAGAAGGCAGATTCGTCAGTGTTTAGTCCAGTCTATTCGAGTAGTTCGCGTAAGCGATACATGAACTTGTGTTTCCCTAATTGGGATGATATTCTTGCGTCCAAATGATATAAATGTCAGGAACTCCCTCTATTAGTGCTGAACCTAAGTTATGCTGTGAACACTTGTGGTTCCGTGAAGGGTTTCAAAACACTTCCCTAGGCTAGGCAGATATATATGATGCTCTGTTAAGCAGTCCCAACCCTGATGATAATAAAGATTGTCAGCTAATGCGGTTAATACGGTTACTCTGCAGCCCCCCTGTATGACGATCCCGCAGATTCTGGTGTCAGATTGCAACCCTTTGAAAGAGGTCGAAAATGTCGAAGGACATCCCGTGTTTGATCGGCCTCGATCTTGGTGGGGAATGCACTGGACAAATTTAGCAGGGCACTCGTGGTGGGTAGTATTGTTCATCCTATCCTAAATCAAAGACAATTGACCATCGGGTGACAGCGACGTGTGACTTGTTTGGAAAAATACAACACCATTCATCTTCACGACCGGGCGAGTTACCAACAAACAACAAACTCTCGCTCAATGGTAGTTATAAACAACCTCCGAGCAGATCAGGAGTCTTGGCACAGCCACACAAGAAGCAAGTCATCGTCGACGATGCCGTCACCATTTACTTTGCGCTCTCAAACAACCATCAGGTTTAAACGACAAATCGTCCAAGACGGCACATAGTTTCACGGTTGATGATCGAGGCAACCCCGTCTCTTGGAAGCTGATTTACCCTCATTTCAATGTTTCTATGCTGCTTTACGGCAATGCGTTGCCGGACGTCGTGGGGCTTGCCCAGAGATGATAGCTGGGTCTTATAAAGAGAGCGCTCGTCTCTCTACTATGCTACCGGAAGTTCTAAGTCAAATTTCGCGATAATCGTCTCTGTCATTACAAAATTTATCTCTAGAGGTATGTCCAACACCTGGCTTCCACGTTGTTACAACCGTCCCTAACAAGGATTAGCTGTGCTCTGTACGTTCGCTTCTTCAAGGCTGGCCGATATTGTATATAGTTCCGTTTGAGAGTAAGTTTTCTACAAGAGGAGTTAAGCCATAATGTACTCACGCTAACTTGAAATCACAGCGGTATTTTTTATATCATTTAATACGTCCTTCACGTCGCCATTATGAAGATCTACGGGCTCGCTGTGTTCTCGACCCTGGCGCTATCTGCCTGCCTGTCGCGTTCGGTGAACGATGCCGAAGTGATCGCTTCGGTGGGCCAAGGAGATGCTGCGAACGTAGACGCTGAGGTTCAAGCAGGTGTTATTGGCAATAACTCTGCTGTTGCCGACGGCTCCGATGAGGCCAATCAGAACGAGAACCAAGACAACCAAAATGAGGGTGAAGAGAATGATGTTGAGAACGGTAACGACAACGTAGACGAGAATCTCAACGGAAATCTCGAAGATAGCTTCCAAGACATCAATATCGACCCAAACGATATCCAGGGAAGCCTAGGACAGAACATCCTAGACCTCATGCTGGCATTGGGAATCTGCAACTTCAATCTCAACAGCCTCCAAGGTCTCAGCCTTGGCAATGAGATCCAGCTGCTTCTCCAGCTGCAGCAGCTACAACAGCTACAGGCACTCGGTATTGTCAATTCGTTTGCCGTCGACCAGCTAATCCAGCAGGAGATCTTGTCCCGAACTTTCAATCTAGGTAGGTTTCAATTATTTACAGGAAGATGGGGTCCGGGTATCGAGATAGTAGATGCTAACCTGGAGACACACGAAGACATTATCAGACGAAGCATCGACGCATCTGTTAAACAAGCGAGTCGTGGAAGAAAGCGCACGACCATCCTAAGGCGACAGTGCGCGAATGTTGGGCAAGGCGACGCCAATGACAGTGTTGGCCAGGCTGGTCAGGATGAAGCTAACCAAGATCAAGTCAATCAGGATCAGGCCAACCAGGAACAAGCAAACCAAGACCAGGGCAAGAATGAAACAGAAGAGAAGGAAAACGAAGAAAATGAGAGGGGCGGCGGCGCGACGGAAGAGAACAAAGACAACGAGGAGGGAGTTGAAGTCGAATGAGGTATATCACACTATCGTGAGCTCACACGTTAGTTTTGGCCGAGTAGGGGACACCATGAGCCTAGAGTCGCTGAAGGACCGTGAACTGAGGCTACTGCTCTTCATGATCCCGATGAATTCAAAGGAAAACCGGACATATTACGCTCACAATTTCATCATGACTGGTTACAGTTCTACACTTTGAGTAATAGAAGATGATACTATTTACTCGGCTGCGCTGAGCGATTCGGAAAGCGGCCTATTTACAATTCAAGTGCTTTCGTTCGTATTATGCGCTTCATCCTATCTTTCGTACAATGTTTATCACTTAGGTTGATATAGCAAAACAATGTTACTAGGTAAAGTAAAGGATTAGGTTTATCAATAAAAGAAGACATGTACAATAATCTGAGCTATTACTCTCATTTCGTATACATCCGAAGCCTAGGTCGGACGGCTTCACTTGGTACTGCCCATGGTCTTGAGGGGCCCAAAACCTCGAGTACGAGTTCGAGCCATTTAGGAACATTAGAGCCATACGAAGCTGCAATATATTGATACATCTCAAGACTATTGTGGTATTTCCAATGTTTGCCATATTGACGAGATATTGTTTTGGCAGACGTGGTTCGATGAACCCTTGGCCAGGATATCATCAACTTGTGCGATGTTTGAGAAACAGGGCATGGGTAAATGACGAGGAGGTTGGCATATATGATGATATGACTCCTTAACGCCCGGATATTCACACATCCCGCGCCGTGGTGACCCGAAAAGTAGGAAGGGCGTGATTCTTCATTATGAGCCCCGAGTTATAACTGTCCTGGCGCTGGTCCGCATGACTGGATCCTATCACCTGCGACGGTTCCGGATAGGGAACCTGGAGTGTTGAATACCCCTTGCCTGTTAGAGGTTTGCACCGACGGCGTGCATCTGAACTGCCGCGAGAAGACGGCAGTCGTTTCGACCAGCTTGGTTCTCACCAATCATCGTCCTATATTTTATCATACGGTACCCAAAAAAAGAATCTTGATTTTTGAATCTGGTGCTCGACAAGATCGAGAAGACGAGGGTGCCGCATGCATTTTTATAGTCTTGGCACGATGGCTTGTTCCCGTACTCAACCCCCCACAGCCTTTTATGGCCTCCTGTGACATTCTCCAAGCCGCCCTGCATATTGACCCCTGTTGTTTCCCCCGCCCGGAACACGATATACTATTGTCTGTTGGCAGCTGCTCTACTAACCTCCTCTACCTTACATACTGTTAATGAACTCAAGTCACCATATTCGCTAACGACATAGTAATATTGTGATAATCATCATAGAAGCCCTGCCTCCGAATTTGAAATGTTTTCTTATTGTTACTGTTATGTTGGGCCTAATCAAGGTATCAGGGGCTACCTGTAGCCACTCTAACTCGTCACAACCTTTCAAGCACTCCTAGGCGGTGATCAAGCAGGATAACGAGCAAGGCTTGCCCGCCCCGGCACCTATACAATGAGATCATGAGTTGTTCGTACCAAGCATAGGAGTCGCCCTCAAACAATGCCAAGAAGTTTTTCATGTCTAACAGACCTTACGAGCCGAGTCGGTTGTATCCCCATCCGTGCGTGATCCATTACGCTATCCTGTCTGTAAGCAAGTGCCATGGGGTGTTCAGAGTCAGATCAGTCTCGACGCCAGCTCATTGCTCTATTGCCTATACGAAAAGACGGGTGCCGGTTCCCGACTGCCATCAACACCATGCTAGGAAACCCCCTGTGGTGTTTTCTCCTTGCTCTACACTCTCTAGCCATGAGGTTAAACATCCTCGCCGACCGGATAGAGCCCCCCTGCCAAGGGTTGTTTTATCCAACTCTCCTCCGTGTGTAGTGATGTTGGCATTTGACACGCGTCGGATCACTCCTTTGCTGGCATTCCGAAATGTTTTTGCCTCTCAGGGGCTGAGCGTTGTTTCTTCGCCTCGTGCCATCTGATCGTCCTACTGTGACATCTGATATATAAGTTCGTTGGGCTGGCCCTCAGGTCCGTTCGGTTTCTGTTTATCACCACCATCTCACAAAGACCCATCAGATCTTACTATCTCACTCTTTTCATTCATTCCTTCAGAGGTATGCAGTGATCGGCCTCTGCTATTCGAACAATCGCTAACAAACGGAAACAGCTGTGCTCGTTGTTCACTTCACTCTTTTAAGTAACGACCTCTTGAACTTTCGAGGTACGTACGGCCCTGCAGTGCCACACACGTTGCTTTGTCATCTTCTGGAATCAATGGTGAGCTAACAAATCACAGCTGTGCTCATACTCAATTTAATATTTTAATATCGATCTCCAATCGTTATATCCTATTCAAAATGAAGGCCTCAACTATCTTCGTCAGCGCTCTTGCTGCTGTTGCTAGCGCTGCTCCCGCCACTACCACCCCCGTGAAGCGTACCGCCGTCGATCTGAACGCCTTCAACCAGTTCGGATTTGCGAACCAGAACCTGCAGTACTTCAACGCCCTCAACGCGTTCAACCTGCAGGCCTTTGAGCAGCTGGCGGCGTTCAACAACCTCGACATCGCCGGTTTCGAAAGTCTCTTTTCGAACAACGTCTTCGACATCAACGCCCTGCTTCAGCTACAGCAGGTCGCCCTACTCTCGCAACTGGGCGGTCTCGGCGTGTTCAGCAACTTCGATCTCTCCACCCTCCAACTCGGCGGTCTCGATCTCGGAGTCGTGAACGCCATCGGCGGCTTCGACATCGCCTCTCTCATCGACGCCAGCTTGCAACCGCAGATCCAGGCTGTCATTCAGCAGACGCAAGTTGCCACTGTCGTCGTCTAGATATGGAAGTGTGATGCACTTAGTAGAAGGAGAGACGGATAGTCCCTACTCTTTCTACTTTGGGGGTTGCCGGTACAAGGTTTCCTTCTCCGCAGGCGGGTGTTAATGGGAAATAGCAGGGGCTTTGTTCATAGCATGGGGGCTGGATACCGAAGAGGGGTGATGGAATAGAATAAGATAGGCCGAAATTGGTATGCTGTTCGTTTTGAACGTCACAAGTCCTGCCCTGGTTCTTTGCAAGACAGTGATAACTCCCCGAGCTTGACTTGTACAGGCACATAGACAAGGAAACTTAGCCTATGGTCCTAACCAAATACGTCGATTCTCTTTAAAGCGTTAGGATTCACACCGGCAAAGGCATCCTACGAAAATGCCCGAGCCCGAACCCGGCGCCCTGGATCCTGCCCTAGATCTATGGCTATAGGATATCGTGACCTACTTAGCTCTGTTTGGAGAGATGCACGGATTCTCATCCTGACTAGCCTAGGTCGACTCCTCGTCGGTTCCCACTAATAAATACCCTTGATACTTGTACTTCATGCCATGTATGTATGCTACAGGCACTCCCCGCACCAATATCGGAATACTCAGCATGAAAGAATTGATTAACTGCAGAAGCTCTCCGGGTCTCGGCGCCACCCGGACACGCGAGAGACACAAGCGATACTTCGAGGACCCCCGCGTGCGATATGGAGACGGGATAAGAAGCGGGATTTCAAGACGTTGATATGGTACGGCACTCCAAGAGACCGGCAGCGGCTCGAAGGCTATTTCCGGCGCTTTGTCCCACCTGAGTGGTACCTCAATCGCTACCCACAGCGGTAGGATGGGGGCGATCCGGGGTGCGTGGCGCGAGACGGATGACCACTGCAAGGCGCCGCAGAAGGATGGGCTTGGGGATTCGAAGGCGCAGGAGCTGGACTAGTAGGCCCGACAATTGCGTGCGGGCATCTCGTACAGTACCAAGAGACGATGACGGAGGGAGTCCTTGTACCTGGAACTTGGGAGCGATCGTCGCTCGTCGGCCGTGAATCATCACCACTAACCTGTTGTAGAGGATACCGTTGTTCACGCAGACGGCGTATGCAGCACTGCAATACGGCCAGGCTCATTGACAGGGCAAGGCCAAGTAGATTTACATGTACATACAGAGTACTGGTAGATCATTCGCATGGCCCCCCCAGGCGACGGCTAGCTATGTACGCAATCACCTTCGATAACAACCCGCTTGCAGAAGTATTCATACATATTATATTGCGTTGTATCGGATTTCCCAATAGAGCCGGGGCCTCAGGCAATGGCATTTACATAGTAAGTCCTCACGCCGTTCCCAGTATCGAGGCCTAGCCCAGACCTGAGCTCGCTACCAGCCCACGACACACGATAGGCCACGCATGAGGTCAAGTCACTCAGTTACCCTTTATTCAGGACACAGAAAAAGCTCCAATAGTCTGCTTATAAATGCTGAACCATCGAAGACTTACTACTACTGTTGTAGTATTGGATTCTCTCGCGCCTCAGTATGCACAACAACCCATGTCGATACTGTACATGCATGCTCACAGGCGGCAGCGATCTGCTGAGTGACTGGGAACCTGCAGACACCAAATACCGTAAACGCTCACCTACATTGTCATTGTTCTTACACGTATGTATCCATGGCCCAGTCCTGCATGCCACATAGTGTATATGCTATGCTGTATACTCTGTACACTAGGTACATTCGATCAGAGTCTACACATCAACTGAGGGTAGGTTGCCCCTGTCTACCTGAGGGTAGCTCCACTATTGGGTGTAGACATTAGCCACAAAATACCCGACTTCT